>JADLZL010003536.1:0-17340 GCA_015844335.1 Chrysopogon serrulatus | reverse complement strand
ACAATGTTATATATAGGAATGAAAGCTAATCTTTTCTTGAGACTCCATTCTTCCACGAGGACAGGTTAATTTGGGGGTAGCATGCCTAGCACTCCAATTACTCCTCATAAAACTCACTACATCCTCCATCCGGTACCCATCCGGATTTTGCCAATGTATTAAAAAGTAAAGACAAGCGTAAGTACATGTCGCACTCAGCGAATATAACATGGGGTTAATGAGGCTCAAAAGGCTGACACGGTTTACAGCGGTTAGCAACTTTTATCATATCTCCATTTTAGCATAAGTGAGTAGCAACAAGTAGCATAAATCCCAAATAACCGTATGATCATGTAAACAATGATTAAAGTATAGCAAAAATAGTAATCAAAAATTTTCCATCGCATAAACCATTATTCTATAAAGTCCAGGGCAGCCGCGTGACCGTGAGCACGGCCCCTGATATATCGGTTTTAACACTCTGCCGGAGGTTGTACACTTTCACCGTGAGTCGTGATTCCCATGTGCCGAGGTCATGACTCCCATATCGCCTTTACCTAGAAAGCGCGGCAGGGTACACTATGAAGTCTTTCAAAGGGTCGTCTAACAAGTTAGGGCCGCGAGGTTTCCACGGCAAGCAATATAGAATCCCCCTTCCAAATGGTTCACACCGCAGCGGAGACACAAAAGGACGAGAGGCCACGCTATGCCATCATGGCAAGCCCCTTTGCGCCATAAAGGTAACCTCTAACAAGCTAGAAAATTAACCTCATACTTGACTAAAGCGAGCCATATAGCCCTCACGGTTGTCTTTGTAAGTCCAGGTGCTCCCTTACAGATAAGTCCTTACGGAGGACAAGAGCAAACAGGTACTCTTACCCTTTAATTTTTCCGTTGCTAAAAGCGAGTTTTAACCTTTTATTGCATATACCATTAATCAAGTTACAGATCATAGTGGTTATTTCTTGAGCACTAGCATAAGCTACCCAATGCATAATCCCATGGTAGTCAAGGTACAAGATACAATTGCTAGGAAATCCTTAGTGGTAATCAAGGAAGACACATGCAATATGAATTAAGTGATTAAAGATGAGTAGGTAACAAGGATGATCCCATGCTATACTTGCCTTTACACTTTCTCAAACTCTCTCATACTTCACTTTGGGTCAACACCTTCTGATTTCCAGCTCTTA
This sequence comes from Chrysopogon serrulatus, assembly GCA_015844335.1. Classification (NCBI taxonomy): domain Eukaryota; kingdom Viridiplantae; phylum Streptophyta; class Magnoliopsida; order Poales; family Poaceae; genus Chrysopogon; species Chrysopogon serrulatus. The sequence continues at coordinate 16,168 of JADLZL010003536.1, read as the reverse complement.
CAAGCAGTTCTCATTCTACTCGTAGCAAGCACCACGCATAGGCAAACATACAAGCAACAAATAAAGCAACTAAAGAACAATACACCACACAAGGAAAAATATGGTCCTAAAAGCTAGTTCTGGCTGTTACAACTATAACACAAGAAAACATCGATAACGGAACTATGACTAGCGGAAGTTTTATAAAAACAAAGAAAAAGCATATATGTTTGATTATTTTAAGTAAGCAAAATCATGTATATTATATTGGTTCAGATTATTCAGCATGTATTAAATTGAAAAACAGGGCCTAAAAGCTAGTTATATTTTATTTAGAAACATTGCCATATAATTTAATCAATTTAAACTTTAACTTTGCAAAAGATAGAATTATGTGAGCCTCTAAGAGATGCTATATAATAATTGGGTTTAAACTACACAATTTATTATAAAAAGAATTATTTAAGTTAACATTAATCAACTTAATTAATAAGTACTTATAAAAGATCCGGCGTGAAAAACCCTAATATGATTTTAGTTATAAAACTAGTTGCATAAACATTGATCAAAATAATATTTAAATTATGAAATCACAAAGATTTAACTTGGAAACATTATTTGCTAACACGTAGATTATATTAATGCCAGCCGTGACACAAAAAAACAAAAAATAAGACAAAAGGGAGGATTGGATGATCATGGATGAATTGATATAAAATAGAACTGAATTGGGTCTGAGCTGAATACATGTATGCATGAACACGTACATGTGGATTTACCGGCCCGTACAAGCTTGCATCGTTGCTTCTTTCTTGCTTCTTGTTGGCCGGCAGTAGGGTTCAGCAGTAGCAGACCAGGACAGCTGACGGGAGAGTGGTGGCGCGCATCTTGCCTCAGCGCACCGGTGTGATGGTCGATCGGCGCAGCGATATTGCAACGCCCATGTCATGCATACGGCTGCTGTCAACAAGTAGCGGATGGCCGTGGAATGACGTGAGGGCATGCAAAAGAGATAAAGCAAAAATAGAGGAAAAACGATTGTGTCCTTACCTCCGACCATGGACTGGACATGTGACTACAAATGAATAGGGGACCGACTGCTGTTCCTTCGCTGTGAACAGATTAGGGCCGGAAAGAAAATGAGAAGCAAGGAGGAAATATTCAATTTACTTGTCTTAGGGATTTCAAACTAGGGACTCCCTTACAGTGGTTTTTTGGTGCTCTTTGGCCAAGGGATTGAATGCGTATAAATAGGGGAAGAACTCTTCACCTCATCATCAACTAGTAATATGGTACTAATTGATGTTGCATCTTGCACCTTTACTAATGGACCTATATAATCATTAAAGCCCATTAGTAAATAAAGATACAAGCCTTTAAGATTTAATTTGGATAATTGCACATGGGCTTTGAGGGCTGGTGGTAAAACTGAGATTTTATTATTTTCGGAATTAATTAATTTCAGGATTAAAATAATTCTAGAAAAGTCTAGAATCGATATTTAAGCCATGAAAAATAATCCGAAAGCTCCAAAAATCATGGAAAAATTCTTGGAGACATTTTAGGACATGATGAACCTAAATAAAATATTTAGAGCTCATGGAAAGATATTTTAGAGTATCTAAAAATTAGATTACACTTATAGGAAAGTTGGAACGAGTTCCCGAAAAGCCTGAACAGTTCCGGAAAAGTTTGTACAGATATGTCGATAGAGAAGCGGCTCGTCGATGAACTGTACTCGATGAGATTGGATTAGAGTTTGGTGCCGGCTGTGAGCTTGATTGTAGATACGGCTTGCTCTTTGGACTAGGATAGGTAAGCGGCGCTTCGATTAGGGTTCGGCAAAGGTGGGGTGGAATGCGGGTCGGGGAAGGAGTGAGCTAGGTCATGCAGGCCGAAAAAGAGAGGAAGAAATAGTTTTCCTTTTTTTTTTTTTTTCTAAAGCCTCAATCTAATTTTCAAACGTTATATTGAATTCACAACACAACAAAAAAAATCATATGCTTTGGCATGAATGCACAATAATGTTGCTACACCTTATGATGATTTTTTTATTTAGTGGAAAAAATTATTTTCCCATATTTTCATGAGCACAACAATTCAAAATTAAATCATTTTAACCTAATTTCAAAAAGGAGCAAATTTTAGGGTGTTAGGGTGTTTTCCCACAATTCTAAATCCCCCCTAAGATGAATCTCGTCCCGAGATTCGGAGATTCGGAGACGATGATCAAGGAGATCGGGATGCTCGCCTTGAATTCATCTTTGCTTACTTAAGTGACTCCATCTTAACTGTGGTTCCACTTTGCTTTAGGTAGTGCCACCTTGCTCCAATAGCTTTCTCAACTATTCCACGATTGTTGATGAGACACCAAATATAGCTATGATCCTTCTTTTAACTACCCAAAGGGTATCTGTCTCCGTAGTTTTCAACATCCCCCAACCTTGGCACATAGATTTGTGGTTTGGTTTGGGTTTGGTGGCTTAGGGCAGCATGGGAACCTTACCTTGGAGCAACTAGTTCGAATCCTAGGTTGATAACTCAACTTGGACAACTCCAACTGCTTGCCACTTTTCTATTTCTTTTCAATGCATACCAACAACCTTAATATACTCAACTATATTATTCACTCTTTTTTCTGAAAGGACTTCATGGATCTCTTATTCCCAACTAGGTTCCATTACCAACTCCAAAGTGGCTTTTCTCACGTTAAGCTGCTCAAACTTCCAGCACAATCCTTTAGTCCTTGGTGTCATCCAAATTTCTCAACATAACTCAATATCTCCATATCCTCGTTTCAAGTAGTTCAAAGCACACTTGGCTAGCTAACTCAATGCTCAAGCTATCAGTTTTCCTCTTGCATAAGAACACATCATTGAAGATAGAGAAACTCTTTTATCCAGTCTAGCAAAGTTGACATCTAGGCTTTACTTCAACCTCTTCTTCAATGCTTTTAAGCATGCACTAAAGGTTTTTTTTTTTAATCCAACAACTTAATACATTCTCATATAGCACTTATCTACCTCTCTGACATAGTCTTGGGTACATATTACTTGCATCTCTAACCCATACTCTGTATGCCAAGGAAACTTGGGGTCACTCTATTACATCTTTGGGTGGGTTCCAACATTCTTTAAAACTTTTCCATAATTCCACCATTGGAGATTACTTATCCAAGAAAAGATCCTACTTCAACCAAATCTCATTTGCTAACTTGGTGAAACATTGAGACTTTCTAAACCTCCATCTACCGGTTGTAGATGTCCAATATCTCCTTCCTATGCCAACAATCCATTACACTAAAGACTAAACTTTCAATGGATGATGGCTTGAATCGATCATCCTTTCCCCGACAAGTATAGCAGCTCCTAGTATATGATCCAACAAGTCACCACTCTTGAGTAAAGGTACCTGCACTTGATAGTAACTCCTCAACCATGGAGATGGCTGACGCATTCAATTGAAGAATCTGAATGTATGAGACATCCATCTTGCAACATCTTTACCTTGGCTACCCCCCTTAAGAAAAGATAAACTAGGGAGACACCAAAGTAACTTGCATCTTCTTATGAATGAGTTAACCATCATACTGGCCTTCTCATATCCAGGAGAAACACAGGTGCAAAGATATGAACATGTAATCTGGAATTTGTCGTGAGATGAAAAACAGAAGCACAGTAAATCAGCCATAACTCGAGTTCTGTTAATCCAGTAAAGTTGTAGCTTATATCGTTGGAAAGCCTACCAAATTCCTCACAACTTTCGGGTAGAACACTTTTCCAGATTCGGCTGTTAAGTTAGTCAAAAACTGTACACAACAGAAACTGTTTCAGGTTGCTGACAGCACGGTTGTCTCATCTTGTGATTTTCGTAACTCCCAAACCATAACAGATATGAAGGTGGTTCTTGTACAAATAGAAAGGTGATGAAGTCTACTATTGTCCAGAATTCTCTCATGATTTTTGGATGACCGAAAACAGGGGTATAAACCGAAAAGGACAGGTTGCTCTAGAAAGGCAGGATAAAGGTAACAGGAGAAAAGAGAAACCCAACTATGTATTTCATTAAATCCTTATACCTTAGTCCTATATAAACTAATTGAAATTGTGGAAAAACTCCACAAGGTCATTGCACTCATTACAAAGATCCAAAACAATCATAACCATAAGCACAAGCAACTAAGCACTTAAGAGATCACACCGCACACAACTCAACTCGACTCAACAATCGCTACTAACGTCTTTATTACATAAGGGGCATAAACTCCTAACTCCTAAACATGGTGCGACTGCAGAGATATCCAAGGTAGCATCTCTTGCGTGAAGATGAGCGTGGCACGTCCTCCACTTCATTAAGCTTGAACAGTCCAGCACGACTCCTCCACTCATCAATCTCATCAAGAGCTTTTTCATAGTGTTGCCTTACTTCCGCCAACTCCAGTTGACTATCTTCTAACTTCTGATGTAGAGCTTGGATGGTAAAGGCCATCTCCCTTAGTTGTTCATTTTGCTCTGAATGAGGATCAGCCATCACACATTGCAAACTTCCAGGTGAACGTCGAGGTAGGTACTTGTGCTTGTTTCTTTGTATCTCTTCGTAGTGTTTTCCATGATATTCCAACAATGCCTGGTGAGCAGCATCAGATTTGCTAGTATGTATGTCATAGCGATCAGTGGGAGATGAGTGAATGGATTCCACTACTCGTGAACCAGTAAACTCATTCCATCTTGTGACATGTGCTTCCATGCTCTAGTGGTTCTCATACCTAGGATGAGTCCACCTAGTGCATTTATATTCCACTTTGGCTTCTTGATCAGGGTAGCGAGCATGCAATATCTGCATAAGTCGAGGGTGGAAGAAAGCTTCACCACTAACGGTCGTGGTAAGGTACTCCTTGCGCCAACTAGTATGTCGAGTTGCGATAGAAAGAGCTGGTCCATAGAATCCTCTAGTCAGGCATGGTTTTCCAGAGTTGATGCGAGCAATCTTCTCATTACGAACCATCTATTTAGAGAGATCAGAAAGAATCAAGATAGAGTCAAGTTTTTGTAATAGAGTAGAGACCAGAACAAGCATATCTTTAAGAAAATAACAAAGGTTAAAGTGAAACAAGAAATAGGCAAGGAAGAAAACATGCTGAAACGACCAGTTCTAACTAGGCTTGCGTCCTACAGTCAACATTGCTCGATACCAATCGGAACACCCAGTTTTAAAGACAAAACCAGGTATGCTATATGTGTGCCCGTGAAGTCCACACATACAACCACAGAGTAAAAAGTATCGATAAACAATGTTATATATAGCGTAATCATAAGTATATTAACACTTACATCGAGTAACGCGGAATGAGAGCTAATCTTTTCTTCGAGACTCCATTCTTCACGAGGACGGTTGACTGGGGGTAACACATGCCTAGCACTCCAATTACTTCTCATAAAGCTCACTACATCCTCCATCCGGTACCCATCCGGGATTTTGCCAATGTATTAAAAAGTAAAGACAAGCGTAAGTACATGTCGCACTCAACAAGAATAACATGGGGTTAATGAGGCTCAAAAGGTTGACACGGTTTTTAATGTTAGCAACTTTTATCATATCTCCATTTTAGCATAAGTGAGTAGCAACAAGTAGCATAAATCCCAAATAACCGTATGATCATGTAAACAATGATTAAAGTATAGCAAAAATAGTAATCAAGAATTTTCCATCGCATAAACCATTATTCTATAAGAAGTCCAAAGCCGCTCGTGACCGTGAGCACGGCTGATATATCGGTTTAACACTCTGCGCAGAGGTTGTACACTTTCACCGTGAGTCGTGATTCCCATATGCTTGGGTCATGACTCCCAAACTACGCCTTTACCTAGAAAGCGCATAGGCGGGTTTCACTATGAAGTCTTTCAAAGGGTCGTCTAACAAGTTAGGGCCGCGAGGTTTCCACGACAAGCGGATATAGAGCCCCCTTCCAAATGGTTCACACCCGCGCAGCGAGAACACATAAGGACGAGAGGCACGCTATAACCATCATGGCATGCCCCTCTTGCGCCATAAAGGTAACCTCTAACAAGCTAGAAAATTAACCTCATACTTGACTAAAGCCGAGCCATATAGCCCTCACGGTTGTATGCTTGTAAGTCCCGGTGCTCCCTTACAGATAAGTCCTTACGGAGGACAAGAGCAAACAGTACTCTTACCCTTTAATTTTCCGTTGCTAAAAAGCGAGTTTTAACCTTTTATTGCATATACCATTAATCTAGTTACAGATCATAGTGGTTATTTCTTGAGCACTAGCATAAGCTACCCAATGCATAATCCCATGGTAGTCAAGGTACAAGATACAATTGCTAGGAAATCCTTAGTGGTAATCAAGGAAGACACATGCAATATGAATTAAGTGATTAAAGATGAGTAGGTAACAAGGATGATCCCATGCTATACTTGCCTTTACACTTTCTCAAACTCTCTCATACTTCACTTTGGGTCAACACCTTCGATTTCCAGCTCTTACAAGCGGTTCTCATTCTACTCGTAGCAAGCACCACGCATAGGCAAACATACAAGCAACAAATAAAGCAACTAAGAACAATACACCACACGAGGAAAAATATGGTCCTAAAAGAGAGCTAGTTCTCTTTGTTACAACTATAACACAAGAAAACATCGATAACGGAACTATGACTAGCGGAAGTTTTATAAAAACAAAGAAAAAGCATATATGTTTGATTATTTTAAGTAAGCAAAATCATGTATATTATATTGGTTCAGATTATTCAGCATGTATTAAATTGAAAAACAGGGGCCTAAAGCTAGTTATATTTTATTTAGAAACATTGCCATATAATTTAATCAATTTAAACTTTAACTTTGCAAAAGATAGAATTATGTGAGCCTCTAAGAGATGCTATATAATAATTGGGTTTAAACTACACAATTTATTATAAAAGAATTATTTAAGTTAACATTAATCAACTTAATTAATAAGTACTTATAAAAGATCCGGCGTGAAAACCCTAATATGATTTTAGTTATAAAACTAGTTGCATAAACATTGATCAAAATAATATTTAAATTATGAAATCACAAAGATTTAACTTGGAAACATTATTTGCTAACACGTAGATTATATTAATGCCAGCCGTGACACAAAAAGAACAAAATAAGACAAAAGGAGAGGATTGGATGATCATGGATGAATTGATATAAAATAGAACTGAATTGGGTCTGAGCTGAATACATGTATGCATGAACACGTACATGTGGATTTACCGCCCGTATTAAAAGCTTGCATCGTTGCTTCTTTCTTGCTTCTTGTTGGCCGGCAGTAGGGTTCAGCAGTAGCAGACCAGGACAGCTGATGGGAGAGTGGTGGCGCGCATCTTGCCTCAAGCGCACCGGTGTGATGGTCGATGGGCGATCGGCGATATTGCAACGCCCATGTCATGCATACGGCTGCTGTCAACGAGTAGCGGATGGCCGTGGAATGACGTGAGGGCATGCAAAAAGATAAAGCAAAAATAGAGGAAAACGATTGTGTCCTTACCTCCGGCCATGGACTGGACATGTGACTACAAATGAATAGGGGACCGACTGCTGTTCCTTCGCTGTGAACAGATTAGGGCGGAAAGAAAATGAGAAGCAAGGAGGAAATATTCAATTCTTGTCTTAGGGATTTCAAACTAGGGACTCCCTTACGGTAGTTTTGGTGCTCTTTGGCCAAGGGATTGGTACGTATAAATAGGGGAAGAACTCTTCACCTCATCATCAACTAGTAATATGGTACTAATTGATGTTGCATCTTGCACCTTTACTAATGGACCTATATAATCATTAAAGCCCATTAGTAAATAAAGATACAAGCCTTTAGGATTTAATTTGGATAATTGCACATGGGCTTTGAGGGCTGGTGGTAAAACTGAGATTTTCTTATTTTCGGAATTAATTAATTTCAGGATTAAAATAATTCTAGAAAAGTCTAGAATCGATATTTAAGCCATGAAAAATAATCCAAAGCTCCAAAAATCATGGAAAAATTCTTGGAGACATTTTTAGGACATGATGAACCTAAATAAAATATTTAGAGCTCATGGAAAGATATTTTAGAGTATCTAAAAATTAGATTACACTTATAGGAAAGTTGGAACGAGTTCCCCTAAAAAGCTGAAACAGTTCGAGAAAAGTTTGTACGATATGTCGATAGAGAAGCGGCTCGTCGATGAACTGTACTCGATGAGATTGGATTAGAGTTTGGTGCCGGCCATTTGAGCTTGATTGTAGATACGGCTTGCTCTTGGACTAGGATAGGTAAGCGGCGCTTCGATTAGGGTTCGGCAAGGTGGGGTGGAATGCGGGTCGGGGAAGGAGTGAGCTAGGCTGCCCGAGGCCGAAAAAAGAGAGGAAGAAATAGTTTTTCCTTTTTTTTCTAAAGCCTCAATCTAATTTTCAAACGTTATATTGAATTCACAACACACAAAAATCATATGCTTTGGCATGAATGTACAATAATGTTGCTACACCTTATGATGATTTTTAATTTAGTGGAAAAAATTATTTTCCCATATTTTCATGAGCACAACAATTCAAAATTAAATCATTTTAACCTAATTTCAAAAGGAGCAAATTTTAGGGTGTTACAGCTATCAAAGGAACACAAGCGTTGATTCACTTCATGGCTAATGGAGCGAGAACATTCCAAATGGAGAAACAATTGAGCAACAAACTATCAAGAGGTTGGCAAATGGACCATCTCGCCAGGTCACATCATGGCAGGCCTATGACATTAGTGGCTTTACGTTTTGTACCACTTCTAGGGACAAAAAGAGCATGGCGCAAAACAGTGGTGTTCGTTGCGAGGCCATAGATGATTCGCATGAAAACACTACATACTTTGGCTTCATTGAGGAGATATGAGAACTAGACTATGATTCATTTAAGACCTTTGTGTTTCGATGCCAATGGGTTGATGACAAACATGTCACAAAGGACAACTATGGCCTGAGAGTTCTTGATCTAAGTAAAGTAGGCTACAAGAATGATCCTTAGATCCTTGCCATCCGTCTTTGCAGGTCTTCTATGCCAAATAGATCCTTTCTAAGGAAGAGAAGAAAAAGTAGCGACAAGACCAAGCATATAGTTCTTCCCGGAAAGCAAAAGAAGGTTTAGAAGTTGATGGTGTAATTGACCTAGATGACTTCAACCATTTCGGGCACATGTCTCTCTTTGAAGATCATCCTTTAAAAGATAAAGAATGTTGAGCGTAGCATCCCCAAAAATTCATTGCCATGGAGTACGCCACGATAGAGAAGGTAGAACAAGTAGCGGCTAGCTAGATTTTATATTAGTTAAATATTAGTCAATTTCATGTGTAACAAATTTATCGCTTATAATTTGTACTCATAAATTGGTCTCTCTTGGTATTGCTCTTCAACTCATTTAAGTCCTTTTCTTTCTACTTGTTTAAGTCCTTTTCTTTCTACTTCTTTAAGTATCATACAAGAAATAACCTAAAAAAAAATAACCTAAAAAGAAATAACAAAAAATAAATAACCTAAAAGGAATTACCTAAAAAGAAATAACCTAAAAAAATAGCCTAAAAAGAAATATTCCACAAGAATAGTCTAAAAAAAATAGCCTACATAAAATATACTACAAAAAAAAATAACCTACAATTTAAATATCCTAAAAAAGAAATAACCTACACAAAATATCTTAAGAGAAATAACCAAAAAAAAAATAACCAAAAAGAAAATAGTCTAAAAATAGCCTACATAAAATATACTACAAAAAATAACCTACCAATTTAAATATTCTAAAAAGAAATAACCTACACAAAATATCCTAAAAAGAAATGACCAAAAAAATAACCAAAAGAAAATAACCAAAAAGGAAATAGTCTAAAAATAGCCTACATAAAATATACTACAAAAAATAACCTACCTGGAAATATCCTAAAAGAAATAACCTACACAAAATATCCTAAAAAAGAAATAACCAAAAGAAAATAACCAAAAGAAAATAGTCTAAAAAAATATAGTACAAGAAATATACTAAATTAGTATATATATATATATATATATATATATATATATATATATATATATATATATATATATATATATATATATATATATATATATATATATATTATACATATATATAACGCAATGTGAATAAGAAAGAAAAAACAATAAGGGACAAAATATGAAAATAGGAAAATATTTGGGCGGTTGACTTAATAACCGCACAGTAATAAATTTTACGACGGTTGGCTAAGTCAGCCCCGATTACCATTTGCAACGGCGGGGGACTTAGCCAACTCCACTGCGAAATGGTTTTTCAGCCGGTTGGCTAAGACCACCGCCGGTGCAAATCAATTCCTCTATATATCCCGCCCACCGGACTTGAAATTTTCACAAGTCCGGTGGATGATTCTTCGATCTACGCCGTCGAAGTTACCGGAATTTCTCTCCACCGCCGCCACTCGCCGCCGCTGCTCCACACCGGTACTCGAAGCCTTTGTGACGCCACCGCCTCCAAGATTCCTCACCGGACAAAAACGCCACGGCGCTGCTGGCCGCCACTGCACCCCAACCCAACCATTCCCTTGCCACGGACGTACTTGGCCTCCTCCTTGTCGGAGCGTTGAGCTTAAACCACCGTCCGCGCCGCCATTGTATGTGCGGGGAGATAATTGAAGGAGAGGGAGAAAGAAGATGGCCGGGGAAGCCTGCTGCCGTGGAGGCGGCGATGTCAAGCACGGCCGCGGGCGGCGGCGCGCACGACGACGGGGAGGCGCTGCGTGAGGCAGCCGCCTTTGCCTCGGCCGTCGCCCGCCCGGAGCCTCCCCAAATTCCCCCGACCGCCGCCCCCAGTGGCATGTGCGCCCCTTGGGCGGCGCGGCGGCGGCGGCTACGCCCTCTGCCTAGGTAGAATGGCGCTGGGATGGACCTTGTTGGGCCCAATGGCCCAACAAGAGCTTTTTTCTTTTTTTGTTTTTGGGCCCAACAGTGGCTTTTCTTCTTTTGTTTTTGTTTTTTAGTAATGGCCCAAAATATTAGAACCTAAATATTAATTAATAATTGGATTAAATATTAATTGTATTAATTGTAATACTATTAAGTAGCAATTGCATTAATATTAAATATTAAATGTATGTATTCAGTAGCAATTGTAAAAATATTAAATATAATATGTGTTAATTAGTAATTGTATTAAAAAAAAATTGTGACACTTTTTTTTTTATTATGTACTACCAAAAATTATTGCTTATGAAATATTATATGTTCATTGAAGTTCTATAATTACAACTATGTCTTAGCATTTTCAAAGATCTTATGTAAATGTACTTATATTGTATGTGGCAAGTACTTTGTATGTGCTAAGTACTTTGTAGGAGAAAGGAGAAATTGTATTAATTACTAATTGTATTAATGAGCTTATATTATATTTTTATTATATTTGTTGTGACATGTGATTATAGTACTAATTCTATTTAATGACTTATGATTGTAATTTATATCCTCCCTCATGTAATTAGGGTTCATATTAATTATAGTTCTTTAATTACAACTTGTGTTTTATTAATTTTACATCCACCGGCCGTGATACCCGCCAAAGAATCATCGTGCCACCATCTTCTCATCGTTCTCCACCACCACGATCGATTCGGTCCCCTCCTCGCCACATAAGTAAATATTTGCTGCTCTTTTGTAATTAATCACTATGCTACAAATTAGGCTACCGACTTAGTGAGAAGATTAGCGAAGATTAAGTTCATGACTTTGCTAAGTTAATGACTTGTACATTATTAATGACTTAGTGTTATTGACTTAGAGTTATTAACTTAGCATGTTAATGACTTAGGGTTAATGACTTAGTAAGAAGATTAGCGAAGCTTAAGTTAATGACTTTGCTAAGTTAATGACTTGTACATTATTAATATTTGCAAAGTAGTTAAATTAGAGAAGATGGCTAATGACTTAGTGTTATTGACTTAGAGTTATTGACTTAGCATGTTAATGACCTAGTGTTATTGACTTAGTAAGAAGATTAAGCTTGCTTGTTAATGACTTTGCTAAGTTAATGACTTGTACATTATTAATATTTGCACTAAGTTAAATTAGAGAAGATGGCTAATGACTTAGTGTTATTGACTTAGTGTTATTGACTTATTATATTTAAAGTTATCGAGATGACGTCTCCAAAATCTAAAGACCATCAGGGCAGATGAGCAGCGTCAGAGTCACCCACTAAGACTCACACACCCCGAGAGGCACGTGAGTTTCACGGCATTACTGAAGCCTTGCACTTTTTTTTAACGTAGAACCCTATCAAAGTAACTAACATAGTTATTGCTATGCATAGAACTGTAAATCCTCCTCGGAAGAAGAAGAGCAGCGCAGATTCACCCAATAAGACTCACCCACCCCAGAGCAAGAAGAAGAACAAGAAGAAGATTTCCATGGTGACATGTTGGAAGAAGAGGAAGATGACAGCAATCGAAGTGATCCATGCCTAGCATAGATAGACAACGTGAAAAAAGTGTTGACCCAGATTATGATCCCAATGATGAGGTATACTTAGTACATGAAAACCAATACTTCCCTTCATAGTATTATACGCCTTGTCCATCCTTACACTCTTGAATTCCTTCGCCGGAGGTTTTGTCTCAAATGTGGGATATTCTAGCGGAAGAAGAAGACGTTCCATACAACGGCTTGCCAGAAAATGACTGAGACAACCACTTCCAAATCAAGAAAAAGGAAACAGTGTGACCGAAAACGGGTGACTGAGGAACAAACAAGTGGCCAGAGAAGACATATATAATTCGGCATCGCCCAAAAAAGGAGAGCCTCTAGTGTCCGATGAGGTAGCCGCCAAGATAATGGAATGCAATTGGTTTTTACGGCCAGGGGATAAATTGACATCACAATCCCTAGGTGGAAGGATGTGGATGCGATAAAAAGGAAAGAGCTATGGAACAAGTTTATAGAAAGGTTTGTCTTCCCTACGGGGACATACAAACTTGCCAAGGGGTATTTTTCAAGCATTGCAACATCATTCCTAACTATAGATCTGAGATGAATACCAAATTTCTCAAGCATGGGTATGACCCAACGAGCAAGTATAAGATCACAAAATGTGCAGTGGGAGATATTCAGGCGCGGAGAGCGACCCATCTTTCAAAGCCAAGAGTGAAGGCGCTTTAGAACTAGCAAAGAAGAATAAATACCACCATCACCTTGGCACCGTGGTTACAAGAAACAAATTCTGAAATGGCGGGCAGACGAGGAGGAGCTAAAGAAAAAAGACTTTTCTGTGCTATCAGAGGAAGTTGGCGAGAGGACAGCTAATTGGCTCGGAGAGGTAGAGAGGAACTAAACAAAACGCTACCGTGTGAATCGGCCCCTCCCTTAGACATCACGGCCCGGTGATAAGATGTTGGAGCTAGCAGTGGAGGTCAAACAAGGGAAAACCGAGAGGCACAAAGGGAGGCCAGACATCCTGAGTATTGAATTTGGGCAACCCGAGCATCCTGATGTGTACGAGGCATCTCGTCTAAGATGGGATGGAAAGAAGGATTTGGTGAGGAGTGGGTGGGCAAGTATAAGAAACGAGATCGATATAAGGAAGACATACAGCAATATTTTGAGGAATGTGCTAAGCAACAATTCAAAAATATGATGTTAGAATTTCTAACAAATACTGATCCATCGCTAGTGCGAGGAAGTTAGCTAGTGCAATGTCTGTTCAGCAGATGAGCACACAAGGCCACAGTGCAGGCTCGTCCCAACACAACCCTTGGTAGAGCTCGAGGAGATGATTCATGCGGGCCAGCTCAATCTCCTCCCTTTCCAAGTAGTGTGGGGTCTACGGAAACACACACCACTACCCCCGCGGATGACATCAATGGGCCGACACCTTGCAAAATGCTCATACGATATGGTATGAAGCATCAGCGTACAAAGGGAGGTAGCCCGCGAGGCTTTGCGATCTGGACATGACTACCACGGTGATCCTATACCAGAAAAGTAATGTGTAGGGTAGAAGTGGTGACGGTCGTCCCAGGGCTACAAGGATGACGTGCTAGAAATATCGGCCCCGAGTGTATTGAGACACTTTCGGACATGCATTTATAATTTCATCCTATGGCCTCGAAGAGATGTCCAGATTGACCCGGCCACCACCTTCCTCAGAAGCCACGCTTGAAACTTCAGGAGTCAGCACGATCTCGACCCTCAACAGGATCCTAACCCACCATCATCCCCCGATCCTTCACGAACCCCACCGTCAACATCGAAAACCGAGGCGGGATCTCCGCCATAAAACACCTACACCAATCCTTGAGCACGCTTGCTTCTTCCCCACCACCTCAAGACATGGAAGCTTCAGCCTTAGACACCACCGCCGCCACCAAAGAAGAGCGAAAAAACTAAGAAAGAAAATTTCCACATTCCCAAATTGGTTTCCCCTACGGTAGAAGAAAAAAACGGTGGCAACGCCAAATTTTTGGAAGGGATTGCGCCAGGACTACTGAAAAAGTCACGTCTGAGTGGACTTAGGCGAGGCAACGAGTTAGCGAGAAGCAGCACGGATCGAGCTATAGAGATAGTGAGGCCAACATGGGATGACTATCAAAATGTCATGATACATATGTGCAGGTAGGCCTCTCTTGAGTTGGGAACAACTCTAAAAGCTCCCTTTGTTATAAAAAGACTTCATGGTTGGATCATGAGAGCGGCTAAAGTCGGGATCGAGCACAATCAAGTAAAATATACCACCATACGCTTTCAAAAGTGGTGAGATATGGCTTTTGTTACTTTTGAGAACATATGGTTCGATGATGAACCTGCCAAAAGCGGCTCGGCGTTCGGCTCGTCAACGCTATTTGCATTGTAAGTGTAGCTCTCAGTACTAACATGAACTCCGTTTATTATTATTGACTTCTACTAAGATTAAATTTCCAACATGCACTTGTGCGCATCGAGAATGCAATTTGATCAAAACGAGTTCGTGTACGGGTCCCGGACCAAACGAGAATGAAAAGCAAATGGGCTAGGTACCTTAGCCCAAAAAAAATATGTGAGAATGAGCACACCTTCGAATTGGTCCAACCGTGACCCGAACAATTGAAGGGGTTATCAAAAAATTTGCAAAAA
This sequence comes from Chrysopogon serrulatus, assembly GCA_015844335.1. Classification (NCBI taxonomy): domain Eukaryota; kingdom Viridiplantae; phylum Streptophyta; class Magnoliopsida; order Poales; family Poaceae; genus Chrysopogon; species Chrysopogon serrulatus. The sequence goes on along the minus strand of JADLZL010003536.1, from coordinate 1,034 downwards.
GATTAAAGATGCGGAGAAGGATCATGTGAGACTATCAGCCACCTACATAGGCCATGCATTGCTCGATTACAAACGAGGGAAGTCGTGGTGCCCCTTATAACATTAAGTAAGAAATTATGAGTTCATATATATACATCGGCTTAAGTATCGGTTTATATAAATGCATAACAACTTCGGTTTCAATTGTCTTGCGCGATGACAGGATATGCTTCTTCATTTATCCTAGGGGAGGAAAGGTGCTGGTCTTTGACTCCGGCGACTACGATCTGAAAGATATGCAAAATTCCAAACCATCTTCGAGCGGTGGCCGACAAATGTAAGCATGCATCTTTTTATCGATGAGAGTTTAAGATTGCTGCTAACGATTCTCTTGAGATCATAGATATTATAGATTCTATAAAGTTAAGAGGTGGAGTATTTGGCGGAGTCCATGAAGCGAGAAAAATAAGATTTTTTTCACAAGTGGCGGTCACGTAAATTTATGAATCAATATCATGCAAGTTTAATATATAAGATGGTACTAGAAGTAAATAGCGTATGCAATTTATGTGTGCCACAAGCAACCAGCCGGTTCGGTGCTGCTTTGTGGATTCTCTGCGTCTTGATTCATGAGAACATTAGGACGATTTTATCGAAACCCTAATAAGTACCATTAATAGTAACATTTGTATTTATATCGTTAAAAATGCAAATATACATAGACATATGGATATATATATAATGCTTACAAACTTCCTTTTCGGGCATATCAAGAATCAATTTGAAAACTTGACGACCTAACAAATACGGCATAATTGAGGACCTACCTTTATTTATCATGAGAAATCATTCCCTACAGAGAAAAATATCACCATGCCGAAAGCCAGTAAGCGAGACGGAAGTTAAGGAAAGCTAAGGGAAATTGGCGCTACGAAATTAAGTCAAAATGATTATTAGAATCCTCTCCAGCAGCCAAATTTTATTGCTTATCACATCGTAACGAGAAAACAATTTTGATATATACATTGTATGATGTAATTAAAACTATTAATGAT
>JADLZL010003535.1:0-123588 GCA_015844335.1 Chrysopogon serrulatus | reverse complement strand
TCATATATGTCCTAAATAAAGGAGACAATCCTCTATCCTCTATCCCTAAAGAAATGTAGGTGACAATTTTTCTTTCTTTTTTTGCAATCTACTTTAGTTCTCGCTTATATTCTAACTTCTAAATTTATTTTAGGATAGGCTCTTAAAACAACTTTATAGGAGATGCACTATGAGAGGTCAGTGGAGATGCTCTTGTATTTTCATCTAAATTTATCCAGATCAAAGTTAATGGACTTTATATTTTAAATTTAATTGGCTTACCTTAGCCTCATTAAATTAAATAAACTTTAGGTCCTACAGTAAATGATAGTTGCTGATAAAGGACTGATCCCACATCAGAAATTCACTAGAGATTTTGCGTGTTTCGACGCATAGAGATGAGGAGACCGCCGCTCTTCTCATGCACAATGAGCATAGACACTGAGGACTCACGACTGTCAGAACAGCGGCATGACAAGTAGTGAGGAAAGGTTTTTGTATCTCCAATTGTAGTCGAAGACGTGTTGAGGGGAATAGTCTATTTTTTCGTTGGTGGTGGACTGAAGATATTTTTCAGTAAAGATACACCAAATCACTACATATTCTTGTCTTCCATTGTTTCTTCGAGACATAGTATGATCGATTATATAGGGCACACCATCAATACGTGGCATAGAGGCACAAAATAAGAAGGGCAAAGGGCACCATGTAGGCTGGCAATGCAGAGCGAGAGAAACCTTTGTCCATGTCTGGCTATTTAAGAACTCTCCTTCTCCTTTCCTTTTTTAGGGACGGTGTCCGTATATTTTTAAAGTAGAAAACTTCAGCTAAGTGCTACGCGGAGAAAAAGAAAACGATAAAAATGAACAGGGTAATAGTATCCATGTATGTATCCGCACTTCTATGATTATATTAATCTTTTATATATAGATCTCAATTGAGCTAGAAATCCTATACGTTGAGCCAGTGTTGCGTCGTCTTCCTCTGTTTGCCATTGAGGCGCTCACCATACTCATTAGCATCTATAGTCTACACATGCTTCCATCACTCTCTATCAAACCGTCTTAATTATCTGCACGTCCCCTATAGAAGATTTGAGCTCATGCTTTTAGTCCTATTTAACTCAGTCTTTTATTGTTGATTTTTCTCTTTTGCGGTGTAATGGGTGACTGAGAGAGCATGTCACCATATCACTGAGTGAATGAGTGCTATCTGAATTTAATTATCTCTCATATTTTTGTTCATTTTACCATTGTTAAGATATGCTCTATGCTATCGTGCAGTTTGTGCCGGCACCCATCGATTATATGCCCATAAGTATTTCCACTCCATGGGATATCTGTACATGTTATTATGGATCTATGTTGTATTCCATAGGTTGCATGATGTTTGTGTTTTCTATGTCGTTGTGTATTATCCGTAGGTTGCAGGATATGTTTGTGTTAGGCTAAAAGCGTAATGATGAGATGCCTTCTAATCTCCTTATTGTTTTATCACTATACACATAACAAAGGAGGCACCTGCAAAGCGTATGCAAATTGATTTGGTACTAATGATGGACCTCTATCTATATTTATACAAGAGTGTTTCCAATCTTTTTAATTTCTGATGAATAGTATATATATGCACGTCTTGAAAAAGTTTTGTAAGGCATTGTTTTAGTTACACGCAAAGTCATGATCACACTCTCTCCTCACATCAATTGTTTCCCCAGATATAAATAGAAAGTTAAATATAAATATAACTGCTACAACGCTTGGGTTGTAAATCACGAGAGCGAATCTTTTGCCGCTAGCGTGGGCCTGTCGACAGCATCTGGCACCACAAAACAAACGAAGTGCTACAGGATCCTCTCCAATCTCTCTCCTCTCACAGTGTGTTTCCCACATGTAAATAAGCATTAAAAATAACAAATAGTAGCTAATTACATGGGCCGTTTCATGTAAATCAATTTTGAGAGCTAGATCTTTTGAGCCCTAGTTGAGCCACAATTGGGACAATATTTACCACAAACAAAGCGAGAAGTGCTACACGACTGACGCTCTCTTTCCAACCTCCATCTAAACAAGGCCTAAGTCGGCTTGTCGTTTGTTCGTCCTCCGCCATGGCGCCGTCACTCGTCGAGGAACAGTGTCGCAGGTGCCTTAAGTCAGTACTTCCCTCCGCCCCACGGACTTTGTCATTGGAAAACCGCGCTCACAAACACGCTTCCCGGACGACATACTCCATGGGACGGAGAGTAGTATCGCGCTAGGGAGCTCATTTATTTGATAAGCTGTCAGCAGTACGCATCTCCGGCCTCCCGAATAGATAAAACGAGTATGCATGACAGTGTCGTCCAGGCATCCAGCACTCACTAACCATAACCACAGAACATCAGCAAACTAAAGCAGCACGACCGGAATCAGCGCATGTGACATCCTTCAGAGCGATCGAGAGCACATTTACCAGGGATCCACATGTCGATTCCAAGGCATCGATTTAACCAGAAAAAGAGCTCTCGCGGTGGGAGTGGATGCACCAAGGGGAGCAGGCAAATCAAAGGGAGAGCAACAATTTGCAAATGCGAAAGCTGATCCGTCAATCATCGATACTCTATATACGTCGGTCGCATTAAGCAAAGACGCGGGCGAGAGGCATCGCATGTATGAGCTAACTGATGGAGTAATTAATTCATCACTGATTCCAGCTCTCACGTAAGCAGCAGAGCTGATCCATTGTTTACTGATTGATGAAGCTACTGGTAACGTCATGGCCTTAACCGTCAATAATACAGCAAGGTATATAAGGATCATCTGTGCCTCTCTGTGCACTCGATCTCTCACAAGAATTTCCAGGCGAGAAATTAACAAAAACGGAAGAAGGAAGAAGAAGAAAGAGAGTGCTGCGCACGTACCTCCGATCAGGCCACCATAATGAGGGCCTGCATGATGCTGCGCGTCTAGCTAGAACCGGACGCAGTGTTGCTTGCTTTAGAGTACGTACTACGTAAGCTTAGCGGCCAGCACGGCCGCAACGGCGTGCGCCGCTGGCGTCTCGACGTCGAGAGACGACGCCGCGGCCGCCGCCGAGCTCCGTGCTTGCCGTTGCCGTTGGTGGGCTGCTGCGCCAGCAGATGGGCAGCTCGCCACCAGCCGCTAAGCTGCACCCCTTGGAGCCACCTGAAACCGAGACGTCGGTGACCTGGTTCTCGTTGAACGTCCTTGCTCTTGCAGATGGGCGCGTACGCCCTAACACGATGATCGCGGCGCCAATAATGCTGAAACAACAAAGAGGACGCCGGCCGGTGGCATTATCAGTGAGTGATCTAGCACATGTATCTTTATGAAAATATCTGGATATGTTATATATTATCATCCACGTAGTGCGAGGATTGCACATGGACTAATTTGGTACCTTCCGCCGAGTGATCTCTTCTTTGAGTATGATGGAGCCCATGATGGCCCAGTTTATGATCATGGCAGAGAGGATTGAAGGCGGTCACGAATCACGGTCCTCGTTCCTTGGACACGATACCTTGCACGTAGTACATGCCACGCCGGAGCACACTATTATGCCCTGTATGTGTATGCATGCCGCCGTGATCTGACCGCGTCGGTGCACAGGATCAAGATTGTTGATGCACAAAGTGGTACGATACCAGAGCTGTGCATCATGTACTACGACGAAGGGCGAAGCGGGCGTCATCGCCACACATTGCGGCGTACGGGCGGCGGCGGTGAAGAGGCGGGTGTCGAAGCCGATGAGCCAGGCCTGGTGTTGTTGCGCTCGGCGACGAGCGCGAGCAGCACCGCTGCTCAGCGACCCCATGAAGCAGATGAGCGTCGCCAGCGACAGCTCGGCGTAGCTCCTCAGCGTGTGGCCTGGAGCACGAAGAAGGCGGACCAGCGCAGACGCAGGCCACGATGATGGTGATGATCCCGGTGAGGAAGCCGGCGCCGCCCTGCTGGCTGTCGCCGGCGCTGCCGCTCGTCGTGGTGCGTGCTGCCCCCTGGGACCACGGGAACTGCACCACGGGGCCGTGGTACAGGATCATCAGCACCGCGCCGGCGACGGTGAGGAGCGTGCCGACGATCTTGGCCTGGCTGTGCACGCCCGCAGCCGCACCTCTCCATCCGGAGGACGAGCGCCATGACGAATGTGACGGCCGGGAGGATGTTGATGAGCGCCGACGCGAAGCCGGCCGAGGTCAGCTTCGCACCCATGAAGTAGAGTTCCTGATCCAGCACGGGTCTGCATGCAGCATCGAGGGCACGCCATCAGATCTCGACCAGTGCGCTCGCTGCTATGACCCATGAACTATATATGTGCGACAGTTAAGTCGTCTAAGACGAGATAATTTTTGTACGTACCGGAGTAAGGTCAGTCCCATTATCTTGATGAAGATTTTTGATGGTCATCCTTGGCCTCTTCCTGCATCATGTTGCATTGGAGATCAGAGCAGGAAAAAGAAGCAGAGAGATCAGTCAGCTATATAGTTGAGTGCTTTAATTTGTCAACACTGTGCAGAGGCATGCGAGGTCAAAGGGTCGTCATGCAACATCATATAGATCACCGTGATGGCCTGATGGGAGTATTGGTGTCTAGTACTAACATGTGGGTGATGGAAAGTCACTTCCACTCCACCACAGTGCAGATTGCACTCTCGGGAGCTTTTACGAAAATATAGAGTGACAGATTTTACAGACTGTGTGGTAACTGGTAAGTATGTACTGTATTTGATTTAAAAACAGATGATGACGACGAAATAGAAAGCTGCGAAAGATTTCTCGGCTCAAGACGCTGAAGACAGAATGACATGCTACTTTTCCAGATTGTATCTGCCCGTGCTGGTCGTGGAGTGTGCACCATCTGAAAGCGACTAATGGAAATGCTAGACGTCGTCGCGGCCTTTTGCACAGACAGAATGGATGAACGATCAAAAAGTATACCCCTTAGGCTCTTAGCTAGATTCGATCAGTGATCACTGATGGCAGGTTTTTGGGCATCTCTTTGTAATGGATGGACACATATACTGAATGCAAGCATGAATAATGTAACAGAAAATTAATTTCCTCCTGGTGCACTTGCATGGCATCATGCATATATAGCCTATATATGTAGCTAGCTTTAATTCTCGCACCATTATGGAACGTGGATGATCATGCTTGTGCATGCAGTGTGATGTGTATCTATATATGAATCATGCACGTCCGGCACATACGTACCAAAGCGTTGAAACTAGCTAGCAGAGGCAATATTATGGACCATGCACACGGATGACACGTAGAGAGATGCCCGGGGAGAGAAGAGAAGGAATTGAAGCGGATGACGTGCTATCCTTAAAATGAATTACCTCGGAACCAGCGCAGAAGGGCGCCATGACGGGCGTGGCGAAGAGGTTACGGTGAGACGGAGCTTGCCAAAAGGGACGAAGTGGCAGTACAGCGCGCGCCTTGAGCGACGCCACGGGCCACGATCTGCAGCGGCAGCACCACTACCTGAAGCGGATCGTGGCCAGGTACGGGAAACTGCCACAATCGCTAAGAACTCCCACACTCGTTTCTTACTATCTCGTGTCACGATCGGTGGCTGGCACGATTTTGATGGCAACTGATGGCTACTACCTCGGGCGATGGAGGTCCTCAGCAAGCGTAGCTCACTGCTAGTGCTTGAGGTGAGCGCCGAGCTCGCGGAGAAACAGTTTATATACGCCGCGCCTCTTTGTACACCGATGGTGCCTCTTCTTCTTTCAGATTTTGCCGATGAGGTGCACAGTACAGTACGTACATACTAGGCGAAATGCTCATCGTCAGTTGGATCGAGCCAGGATTGCCGAGCGCAGCCATTGATGGATCCGAGTCACCGGCAACTGGCCGTGTACGTCCGATAAATGCTGTTGCACGCCGCAGTTGCTCGCTTGGCTAATTGTTCCTGTGTGACATGCACTGCCAGGGAAAGGAGGAGCTGCTCCCAGATGCTGCCTTGATCCGGGCGGCCTCTTCACCTTCTTCTGCTTGGCTACCTTTTCCGCGTGTGCGGCACTAAGTAGCCTCTTTGTCTCGGAAAACATGCAGGGCGCACGTAGACACCATCGCACGAGCACCACATGTACTGATACGGGTTAGATTAGAGAGATAGACCTGCCTGCGTTTCAGGCTACCATGACTGCGCTGTCTGCATGCACGAGGAGAGCATGCGTATCGATGGCAGGGACGCAGTCTCTGGTCGGGCTTTGTCAGATGCTGTCAGGCCAAGTGCATTGACGACGACAGCAGCGCCACGCATCGTGATGAGTATAGTAGGACGACAGCGGTGCTAAAGATCAGATTGGGCTGGACAAGATGCGTGGCGTCGTGCCGATGCCGCGTACGAGTGTTATTCGATCACCAACCAGGTCGGTGCGGAAGTCAGCGGTTGAAGTAGAAAGGATATAAAGCTGAAGAAGGTCGTCTGCCGAAGAAAGTGGCTGAGGTTGCTGCACGTGAAAGAGCGAGGCACAGGTAGTCGCGTATATAGCCTATGACATGCATGGAGTACGGTTAGATGAGCATTATCGCATCGTCTGCTGCTTGCATGTGGCGTCATCGTTCGCTCTTGTCTTTGTGTGTCTCGCCTCTCTTGCTCCAAATTAAATCTTCATCTTCGGCGGACGAAAGGTACGCTCACCTTCATTCGTGTGTAAATGTTTCTATTTTTGAGTTTGAGTCCACCACTGCGACTAGATAAGGCTTTCGCTGCACCCAGGAATCCACTCTGCACCTCTGTTAACACTTGTCCACATCCACTGAACTGTGCCTCATTGAGCTCATCCAGAGGCCAAACCGCATCTGCGTTGGCATACATGCGATGTTGTTGCTCTCTAGTACATCATGTCTTTGGTCCAGTTTGAACTTTCACCAATCGCTGACCATTGGAAACCAGACGGGAGTCTCACTTCCACTACCACGCTTTCACTATGGCCTATGCATCCTCACCTGTGTCGACGTTGTTTGCAGAAAGATACTGCTTGCAATTCTGCCATGCATGGAAGCGTCGCATCATGCCTTACCGACATGACTCTAGATCTCTGAAAGCAAGTTGGCTCGGCGGTGGTAGGCGGACTGGTCAGCGGTCTTTCAAGGAGCTACCCGAGTTTAGATTAGATGAGGATGGTTGGGGTGCAGAAATTAGATGTGAGGGACATAAGGTTTTAGATAGGATTAGGCTATCAGTGTGACGTAGTATTTTACTCATGTATTCTTCATGGTTGCATGAGAAGATTCATGGTGTTTTGAGGGGTCCTCTACCCTTCTTGTATAGCTAGGGATAGGTATATAGGTGAATCGGGATCTAAATCTACCGGATTATAAGATTACGATTACATGGAAACGGTATCCCTAGAAATCTGAGCAAATCCGATCCCTATCCTCTGGATATATCATTCGACAATCTTGCAGTGCACTCTGAACAAAACCATGCGCCACAAGCCTTTTGTGACGTGGGCTGGGCCACTCCTGGTGTCGCAACCCATGTCATCTTGATAGTATCCGCGGGTATAACCCTCACAGTGATGAAGTAGCAGAACACCATCCCCGTGGTGGTGGAGGCAACTGTTTGAACGGAGTAGGGGCGAGGGGAGGCTCGTTCGTGATCGATGACAGAGACAACAGATTAGCGGGGTCGCCATATGATGCCCCTCTTTGTCATGTTGCTAGATATGTCGTGTGGCTCGAAGGGGCTACCGTATCCAATTCCCATAGGGTGATTTTAGAGGATGTGTCATTCGAAGTCAATGGAGGACAGGGAAAACATGAGGAAGTCACATTGCGGGTGATGTTCTCAACATCATCGATGCAGCGCCATCCCCACACGATGGAAGAAGAAACTTGGGGTAAAGAATTTATATTTTCTTGGGTTGGCACATGAGGAATTTCTCTTATATAATCTATGAAGGCTCCCCCAACTTATATAATTCTATAAGCTACCTGAGACCAACTTATTCCAATTGTTGTTGTCTGCGCAGATAGGTTAATTTGTTTAGCCTTGTGATGGGTCAACATTTCACTTTTTCTTCCGGGATGGCTGCATTGGGGAAAATTAAACTAGACAGAAGCAAACTCCCCATGTGTACTACCGACAGGGGAAAAAAATATTTCTGACGATGTTCCGACAAGGAAATTGAATTTCTCTATCAAGATAATCCTGTTGGTATTTTTCTGTGGGTTTGCTAATTTTTCTGTCGGTTTCTGCACCGATAGAGAAATGCCATGTTTCCATTAGTGTGCGCCTATATAAGCTGAATTATATAATCTCGCCGAAGGCAACAAGACCAGTTTGATTAAGCATTACGATTTGCCAATGCAAGTTGCTCCTCGGTGCATATATAGGACCTCTGCACCTACATCCACCGCACTGTTCCCCGTCGTCCCCGTACGATGGCACAACTGCCCGTCTCATAGAGTAACTTGACTTGACTTGTAGCGTCCTCATCTGTGTATGATGTATGGACAGCACTAGAAGAAGCAACAGAAACGCATTTTGATATCACTACTCGTGCTCAGAATGATTTCAGCATCTTCTTATTAAACATCAGATCAGGTAATGGAGGGTAATGCTAACCTTGTCACATGGGGCTAACAGAGAACCAAAAGAATATTCAGCTGAAAGCCGATGCTTACATGCAGCAGGTGATGTCATTAGCATCAATGATTTACAGCTTTTGGGACGCTCGATCGACTAGCTGCCTAAACTATTGTTGCTTAAGATACGGAGTTCTTGGCCCCTTCAGTATTGCGATATTCTGGAATATCTGCCTTTGCTTTCTTTTTGTCGAAAATGCTCCCCTTTGTTGGCTCTTTTTTGGTGTTCTTATCCGTTAACTTACATTCCGCATTCTCATTATCCAGTCTGAAGCTTTGTTTAATTCAAAATACTACAAATATAGCAAAGTACATAAAATTATCGTTTTTTCTGATGGTTTATTTACTAATTTTAGAAAAAGTTTTCTTGATATACCTCAGCTGACGCACCATATTACCTTTCTTTAGTAAGCTTTAGGGATACAATTAGGTAGATCCTTACCATCGATATATACTAACATTTAAGATAAAGGAACATCAATTTTGCACGCAATCAATCAATTAGGAAAAAAAGAGGAAATGGGGCAGAGAGCAAAAGGCAGGGCTCAGAGATCAGAAGGAAGGCTGGAAGGGAGAGTAGAGTTCAGAGAAGTACATGCATGGGTCTAATTTTTCTCGGCTGATCTTTGGAATCAAACTACTTTCTTCTCACCGTCTGAGCCAACCAGCACTGAGGCAAATGCACTTCGCCAAACATTCTTCCATACAGTGTTATTTTGGGCATTTAACCTTTTCTAAACACAGTCATGCCGCAGCTTCTGCAAGTTGAAATTGGCATCAAAGCCCGGAAGCTTATCACTAATCAGTTATCAGCAGCGCTGATGCATGATGCATCTCGACAAAATTCGTACTGAGCCACACCCTTGACGCTTCACTTTGGTCTATCCGCTTGTGATCGTTGTAGCCGTAGTCGTCGTTTAGGCCCCCTCCCATGCGGATCGCTGCTGGGAGTGTGTTGGCCCCATCCACGGATGCTATGCCGCGTTGATGGTCTTGTTTGCTTGGGCAGATGCTTTGCTGCCTATGTCACTTTGGCCCCCTCGCATGCAGGTGCTGCTGTGAGCGTGTTGGCCCCATCCGCGGTCTGCCGCGTCGATGGTCTTCGTTGCTTAGGCCCCCTCGTGTGATGGCCCCATCCACGGATACTTTGCCGTGTCGATGGTCATTGTCTTTGGCGGATGCTTTGCCGCATGGAGTCTCTAGCGGATGCTTTGCCGCTACTATCAACTGCGGCTTCCTTCACTGCGGTTTACCATTGTGTTGAGATCATTTGTTTTAGGTTCAGTTTGTTGGGTTGTGTGGTGGAGAGTCTCCCCCTCATGTTTCTTGCTTTTCGTTTCTGTGTTGTGGGATTTCGTGGGTAATCCATGGATTACCTACGTATCCTATGTGTTGTACTTGTTTGCCGCTCTTTCGGCGTTTCTTCTTAATGAAAAACACGTGAAGTCGTGATCTTGAAAAAAAAAATCTGTAGCAAAACCGTCGCTGTACTATTCTTGATAAGTATTGACTGTAATGTTTGCAGGAGTTGTGTGTTATATTCACTTCTTCACAATTCAGCACTTTTTTAACCATACTTTTCTTTTTTATCGGAAAAGTCAGCTTAGCACCTGTAATTTGTCTTGCCAAATTAAAGAACACTTGTGAGCCGTTCAAATATGAAGCGCAGTTCAAGATCCGAGCCCGTTATTATATTATTATAATTATAAATTGTTGGGTTTAGGATCCATATTTGGGGGCTGTAGTTGAGTATTTAAGCTTGCTATATATTGTAAAGACTACTAGAATACCAATTATTATTCAATGTAACATTCTCTAGCCATTTCTTCCTCCTAGCTATAATCGATCTTAACAATGAAGGATACACTTCACATCTATAATTTGTTTTGCAAGTAGCTTCACATTTATTATGTGGTAGACTAGAAGTGTGGTCAGCTTCACATTTATAATGTGGTAGACTAGAAGTGTGGTCACTTGGTTACCATTCAATTTTTACCCTAAAGGTTTAGACACGGTCAATCTAGTGTTTCAGTGTTAAATCTGAAGTGAGGCTTTCTATTTCACTTACACCACTCTAAAACTCGATGACGCGCATGCAACTAAAGATGAAGATAATTGTCAAAAAAAAAAAAAAAAAAAAAAAAAACTAAAGATGAAGATGACTTGATGAGTGCCGAAAATGGGATGATAGGTATCTGCAGTTACAGCTATATTGCCAAATGAAGCATTTCCGAGGACACCAATCATGTCATGTCTCATACGTCGCGTGCTGCTTTTCCATCGTCCTGGAGGCTGGAGTCGTTGGGCCTCGTGTCATCGAGCCATTGAACGGGCCGGCACCGCTGCTCGCCATCGCCATGGATCGCCAAGACCTAATGCACGCTGCTAGGGCCTGGACTGGAAGCTCCGAGGAGATTTTCAGACAAGGCAGCAAAAAGTGCGCTCCGAAATCTGAGATCCGATCCTTTCGTCAGACTCCAATGGCCGTCGAGACACTGGCAGACACACAAAGAACACGATGTGTCCTGGGGTCCAATCCGTTGGTCCATTGGATTGGCTCGGTGACGCTGAAACCAAGCGTACGGAGTATGTGCCACCGGCAAGTTGGCACAATTTGTTTGCCAGGACATTTGGAGACCTTTCGCCGCTGTCACTGTCGATTTGGTCATGCGTCGTCGGCGCCGCGGGGCACAAACGATCACTTCGGCACTTCGTCCATGTCCATCTCTCCCACCAAGCCTGGAAGACGAGCGGATCGCCTGAGTGGCGCAGAAAGATACGACATGATCGAGCAGCGGCGTGAATGCCGTCATGCGTCCGCCGGTCGCCGGTCGCCGAGCCAGGGTCTCCTGCGGCGACGCGGGTGAACCGTGGGCGGGCGCAAGAATGTAATCGAGACACTGTATATAGGAAAAGTCCACTTTAGGTCCCTCAACTTTCGCGAAAGTGCGTATCATCCCTAAACTCTAAAACCGGACAAAACACATCCCTCAACTTTTCAAACCGTTCATATTACATCCCTCGGGGGTTTTCGACAGTGGTTGCTACAGTAACCATGGTTTTGTATTTTTATTTTTATTTATTTATTTTGGCTGAATTTTTGAAAAATCACAGTAAATCATAGAAAAATCATAAAATGGAAAATTTAATTTTGTTGAACTCCACATAAGTAGATCTACATAGTGAACACATAATATGATATACTTTGGTATAAAGTTTTTACTGTAGTTTTAGATATGCGTATTTCTATAATTCAAATAAATTATACAGTAAAAACCGTATACTAAAGTATACCATATTATATGTTCGCCATGTAGATCTACTTATGTGGAGTTCAATAAAATTATATTTTTTATTTTATGATTTTTCTATAATTTACTATGATTTTTCAAAAATTCAGCCAAAATAAATAAAAAAAAAAAAACCACTTGTTGCTGTAGTAAAACCACTTGTACTGTAGCAAAACCACTGTTGAAAACCACCGAATGATGTAATATAAACGGTTTAGAAGTTGAGGGATGTGTTTTAGCTAGTTTTAGAGTTTAGGGATGACATGCAAATTTTCGTGAAAATTGAGGAACCTAAAATAGACTCTTTCCTACTGTATATGTGCTGGATATGGGCTGTGGGCTATGTGTTCTGGTCGGAAGGGGTGAGCCCAATATGAGATACCCACTTCACCATGGGCCAGGCCTTATCACCTTTGTACACTTGGGCTTGCCTAGCCCGATCCGGCCTACTCAACACTCCCGCGTCCCGAATCTTCGGGTATTTTATTTATTTATGCCCCGAATCTCCGGGTATTGCCTGGCGGCTGCCTGCTACTGCTACCACAGAAGCGCGGGCCCACCTGATCAGGTAGGCTAGGCACTAGTACGCGGACCTGACCCGTCACCCCGTCCAAATCCTTGGCCTCGTCATCCGCAGCCCCCACTCCCAGTGACCGCCACCCGCCGCCGCCGCCGCCTCCGCCTACCCCCACCACCACCACCATCCCCGGCGGCCCGCGTAGCCCGCGCAGAGATGGCGACGGCGGCCACGGCGTCCGCGACGGCGGCGACCCGCTTCACGCTCTAGCGGGCGCCGGCCTCCGCAGCCGCCGCATCAGCCGCCTCCCCACCGCCGTGCGGTTCCAGCGCCAGCGAGGGGCTCACCACCACCGCGCTCCTAAAGACCGTCGAGCTCCAGCCCAAGCCGCAGGGCCAGCCCGAGACGCTCGACTACCGCGTGTTCCTCGTCGACGGCGGGGGCCGGAAGGTGTCGCCGTGGCACGACATCCCGCTGCGCGCCGGGGACGGGGTGTTCCACTTCGTCGTCGAGATCCCCAAGGAGAGCAGCGCCAAGATGGAGGTCGCCACCGACGAGGCCTTCACGCCCATCAAGCAGGACACCAAGAAGGGCAACCTTCGATACTACCCGTAAGGACTATCATCAATCAAACCACGAAAATTGGATAGGAAATGTGCGGTTCTAAGTTCTAACTTGTTGTTTTTTGAAGGACACTAAAAAGTTTGCCGTAATTTTATTAGACGTAAAAAGACAAAAAGGGATTTTTACAAACGCAACTCAATTACTCAAATACAAAACAAAGAAACAGACCTCAAACCAGGTCGAAAGAAATACCAAAACTAGACAGAAGATCACTCACAACCCCGAAACAAAACCAAACGCGACTGGAGCACCCTACAACAAACCCCAAGAGGGACCAATACGCGACTACAAACTGCGTAGCCTATTGTATTGTAGCATCGCCATGTTGGATTGCTGAGTTATATTGTGTGCTATTATCCTTAAAATGACTCGCAACTTCCCTTGGACGTCTTGCTTTCTGTTGAAAAGGTTCTTCTATTACGTTCCTTCCAAATATGCCACCAGAAGTAGATTATGATTCCGTCAAAAACCTTCCTTTGAGGTTTAGCAAAGGTGGCTCTACATCTCCTCCAGTAACTATAGATGGAGCCGCTCTGGTTTATGTTCTGAATATGGGATATTTTGCACCAAGTCTGTACTATTGTCTAGGTCTCCTTTGTCAAAAAATACAGTCTTTACAAAGATGTTGTGGTGTCTCAGGCTCCACACCGCATAACTTACAAATAGGGCCATTCGGCCAGCCTCTTTTAATCAGGTTGTTCACGGTGAGGATCTTTCAGCGAAGTAAAGTCCAAGCAAAAACCTGCATTTCTGTTCTATCCTTGCTTTTGAAATTGGGGTAAGCCTCAGTTTACTGTAAACTGAATGTTGTAAGTGCTGCTAGTGGTGTCCTCCCCATCCACTGTCCACCGCCGCCGAATAGTATCCTCAACCTCTTGATTCCTTGATATCCAATGAATGGGCTCCCAAATAGGTATCATATCTTTCATTTGAGCTGGAACTTAAACATGTGAATTGAGGGCATGATTTTAGACCAACTAACTGATTCAACTGAATGATACTAACTGATTCAACTGAATGATGTGGTACAGTAGAAAACATGGCATTTTAAAGGTTTTTGCTCCCTTCACCCCATCTGATGGATTCTGAATGGGGTATATTATAGGTCATTACTGATTGTTGTTTAGAGCTTTTTGGGTTGCCTATGCAATTGTCAAATTTGCACCTCTATTGTCTGTAGTAGTGGAAAAAGTTCTGTAGCTGGTTTATAGTGGTGGCAAAGTTCTGTAGCTGTTCTATAGTAGTGGCAAAGTTCTGTAGCCTATAGGCTATAGATTACTACGGCTATTATGATGGGAACTGAAATTCCTAGTCTGTCTTAGCTTGGTGCAAATCAGATTCGCCATTGATCTATGCTGAAGTAATTCTAATATTTTTAGTTTGACGTGTAAGGTCATGGAAACAATTAATGATGTGTTTGGATGAATCACGGGCTGACTCTGGAGCCATCTGATCCTAAATCCGAACCTGCCAATTCGTTTGGTTTGATGGGGAAATGGTCTCATCCAGCACCGGCGGTCCTTGTAGTTAAGGTTGCAGTTCATTTTTCAGAATCATCTTGTCCATCGGAAAAACAAGGAGCCACCTTGTCCGGAGCTGGGCTGACCCAGACAGCCTGATCCAGCAAACCAAACAGCCTATAAGTGTCTTTAGTGGAACATTCGAACTGCTTTAGTGGGAATTTAGCTTGGTGTCTGTATATCAAGTTGCAAGGTCCCCACCATCTTGGTTCCTCACTTCTGTTAATCAGTAGATTTGAGAAGAACTTTTACTGAGATATCCTTAAGGAAGATGGTAGTTTTAATCAAGCTATAAACTTATGATTCGTTATGATACATTGATGAAATGAACATGAGGAAGTTGTTCACGACTAAGGCAGCCTGATGCCGTTCTGTTATACTTTGACTTGATCCCTTTATTTGGGATAATACGATATTCATGGAGTGTTCCTTCTTTTAAGTTATCATGCTTCATCTGTGAAACTTATATACTTGTTTGCATTGAGTTTACACTGTTATTGGCCTCACGACACATTTTTTGCACGGCTTTCTTTGACATTACTTGTTACATCAGGTACAACATTAATTGGAACTATGGGTTACTTCCTCAAACATGGGAGGACCCAACTTCTGCAAATTCTGAAGTTGAAGGAGCATTTGGGGATAATGATCCTGGTAATGGGCATTTTTATCTGTTACCTTTGACAAACACTGTCTTCATATTAGCTTCACATTCAATAAATCTTTCTTTTCTGTGGTTTTCTTTTCCAGTTGACGTTGTTGAGATAGGTGAAAGACGTGCCAATATCGGGGAGGTTCTTAAGGTTAAACCATTGGCAGCTTTAGCAATGATTGATGAGGGGGAGCTTGACTGGAAAATTGTGGCCATTTCTTTGGATGACCCGAAAGCATCTCTTGTGAACGGCGTGGATGATGTTGAGAAGCATTTTCGGTATGACTGTGGTCCTTGTCCTCTTTGAGTGCTTGTCCTTGTTCTCCTTCAATATCTATTTGCTGATCTCCCTGGTGGGAAGTGGGGGCATGTCTCAATGTTATGTCACTGTTATTTCTTCTTTTTTCTTGAGAAAAAGGTTTCATTGTTGTTACTAAGCATTTGTTTGAATTTCATGTCAGTGGAAGATTTTAAAAGCAAATAATGTATAGCATACTTGTTTTCCGTTCATGGTACTGGGATGCTTCATATTATGCCGTTACTCCTGCTTTCTGTTTTAAGTTTTTGGGCTTCAGCTGAAGAGTCTGAAAGTAATAATTGGTAGCAGACTTACTTTGCATTCATGTCATCGGAAAAAGAGATAAATGCTACCCCTATAATGAGACCTAATCAATTTGTTCCTATTTTTCTGTGTTGTTGTGAGGCTTATATGTATTGAGTTCAACAACAGTCCGCACTGCAATGCTGCATTTTTTTTTTTTTTTTACAACAGCAATGCTGCAGTTGAAATCCATGTCCAGTTTCTCTTAGATTTTTTTTTTTTTATGATGATTTTGTAATATCTATCCAGGGGACACTGACTGCCATCAGAGACTGGTTCAGAGACTACAAGATACCTGATGGAAAGCCTGCTAACAAATTTGGTCTCGGCAACAAGCCCGCAAGCAAGGTAAGCCTGAACTCAAATTCTTCGGTTGGCCTGAGGCACAGAGGTTGTTCTTGCAATAATATGGTATCCTTGTTTGTCTGAACTAGGAATATGCCCTGAAGGTCATTGAAGAGACTAATGAATCATGGGAGAAGCTGGTAAAGAGGAATATCCCCGCTGGAGAGCTCTCGTTAGCCTAATCTTGGCCCATGGGGAAGCCATCACATTCTTTGAACTGCTTTTGTAAACATGTCGTTTTGTATGTTGTAACCATGCTTCTTCATTTTGTGTTCCAAACCTTTTTACGAACTGTGTAACAAGAATAATCTTGTCGGAACAATAATGATTCTGGTGCGAGTTTAACAGAACGTCAAGGAATGTTTCAAGTAATGGTCATGTCTGTACAGCATATTTTCCAAACACAGAAAGGTGTACTTTATGAAGTTGGAGCACATTGAACTGAGGAAAATCAGTTTGAGGCCGTGAAGCAGTCTTTGCAGAGCGTGCATTGTAGTGTTCGATTGTTAAACCATGCCAGAATACTCAATACAGATGTAACATTGCGTCTACAGAAGTTACTTAAAAACCCTTCAATTCTATTCTAAGATCTAGGCCTTGGTGCTACAGAATTTTACATAAACCTGGGGAAAATCCCATGTCCAAAACAGGTCTAAACCGTAGAAATTAACCACTTTGACCTAAAGTAATTGATTGATGCTGTGACCAATAAGGAGAAGGGAGACTGGACAGGAAGCAAAAGAAAGAAGGCTGAGGAAGATCTTGTGTTTGAACTAGAGCTTACAGGCTTGAGTTCTTTTTTTCCTTTTTAAGTAATCTAGTTCAGTTTCTGGATAGTTGATCCGAGTAGAGGCTTGTTTCTTTTTTTTCTGTATGTTTTGCTTTTCATCTTAAACTGGTATCCCCAGTCCTGTGTACTCGTTTCTGTTAGCTTTATAAAAGCTGGGATTTTCCTCTGTCAAAAAAAAAAAGTAATTGATTGATGCAACTAGAAAAAGCTTCGACTTGATTACAATTACCAGATCCATATACACCTTCACTTTCTACCTGCAAACATGCTTAGGTTAGCAAAGGGCCGAGTTCTGTTCATAAGCAAAATCACTATCAGTGGTTGAACAAAGCCAAAGGATTACATTATGTTTTGCAGCCATTGAGAAACCCTCACATCTAATTATGGCATGCCAAAATTAACAACAAAGCAAAAGAGCTGTAGCAAAGGAAAAATATACACTAGACAAATATATGCACGGTGATCACAACAGTTATCATATACTCCATTCCAAATTATACAGTAGTTTTCTAGATACCTAACTTTTGCTATGCATTTATATATACATTATGTCTAGATATATATAAAAGCAACGTGTCTAGAAAGCCAAAAATTTTTTTATAATTTGGAATGGAGGGAGTTTATGTTTTATGCCCCTATAGATAAAGCATTCCTGCTGACTGCTGTCCTGCAAAACATGGATAGCCTAATCAGCAGTGGACTGCTGACAAAGTAACAACATATTTTTTTCAGTCGACTAAAAATCGAGTTGTGCAAGCTCACAACCCCTGTTTACAAGTCTGAGGTCACAACCTACCAGGGAATGAGAATGCAGGTCTAATGTAGTGGTACCCAGTGGCTCAGATGCCGCAAGGAAACTCGATGATGACAATGTGATTCTACAGGCTGAAGCAACACAAATATCAAACCGAGTAAACCCTAATCCATGAGAGATTTACATGACAGTAGGGATGTTGTATATTCCATTACTTGCAAGAGCCATAAGCACCAAAACTACAAAGTGGGAATGCACATGAAACAGATGGAAGTTTATATTTCAATCTAACTTCTAGACAGTACTATAGTACACTGTTGCACATATCGGTTGAGCTAACTTCTAGCTAATATATGTTGGTCTGATTTTACAGAATGTGCACTTTTAGGAATTACATGTGAGAGTGAAAACGTACCTACTTACAGAATCCATCTGAAAAGGGTTGCTTCTTAAAAATCCCTTTCAAAACGATGTTCCCACTCAAAATTATCCAGTCCTTTACCTAAATAAATAAATAAGAAACTAAGAGTGCATGAGAATTAAGATGTCACCAGAATCAATAGATTCACTCAATAGTACACAGTAAATAGCTAAATGTAATCTGGGACCTGCACCATGAATCATATCCTAAACAAATTGAAATGAAGCTAATTTTGTTGCCTGAAGTTCAGCTCTTTGCTGAATAGAACATTACTACTAGTTTAGTAACATACTAGAACTAGCGGTCCATTCCCACTGCAAGTTTCCAGTATGTCATGAATTGTGTTAAGGAACACTGCAAATTTAGTACTAACACACTAGAACTAGAGGTTCATTCGGATGGCGACGGCGCGCCGAGGCGTGGGCGAGAGTGCATGACATGGGCGCGCGCTCTGTGATCAGGTGTCGCCATCGTGGGAATGAAGCATGGGGCGCCCTACCGGCGTCGATGGAAGAAGCGTATGACCGCACGGACGGCACCGGCGCCTGAGGCATGGCGAGGGTGCGGGCGTGGGAGCGCGCTCTATGATCAGGCGTCGCTCGTCGCTGTAGCTCTCGCCAGCTCCTTGGCCCTCAAGAGTCATCCTCCGAAGGGACACGCCGGTGAGGCACCCCACACCCCGGTGGACAGGTCATGCACGCGACGGTCGTGCGTGGCGGTGGAACTCCCGGCGCACCGCACCTAACTTCTTGCTCTCCAAGCGCATCAGCCATCGCCACGCCATGGCCTCATCGATGTGCGGAGACGGAACTCCCCGATGGAATCGGTCAGCGCGCCCCGCGTCAGGGTGGAGCAGGGGTCGTCCGATGCGCTCGCGGAAGGGGCGGCGGTGCAGCTTTGATTTCGCCCTGCCGCTTCCAGAGACTCTCGGGCGCCATGGTCTACGTGCCGAGAGCGCTGCGCACGCCTGGAAGCCTCGAGGTCGCTGTCTCCTCGCTGCCGACCCACGCGAGGCCTCGCCGGCTGAGGCCGAGCACTAGTCCGGCAAGCCTCATGACTCGCGAAGCGTGCGCTTGAGCGCCCGCTTCCTGCTTGAAGGCGTGCCGAGGCCGAGAGGACTGAGTTGGGGCCCCGCTGGCTGCCGCCGCCCATCGTGGTTTTACTTTACCGTTCCGAGAAGGAAACCGGCCAACGGTAGACCGGCCGGTATAAATCGTTACCGATGAGTACGGCCGAATTCAAATTTCAAATTTGAATTTTGAGGTGGCACAGTCAAACGGTTAGGGGCCGAAACCGTCGGTTAGGCGTTACCGACCGGTTTAAATGGTAACCGCTCCTAACCGCCTGGTGTCTTATTATTTTTTTGGCTAGAAAAAATATTTTTTTTCGGCATGACCTTTGCGTAAATTCATGTCCAAGAGCACACAAAGCCATAATAAATATTGTGACACAAATACATAGTGCATAAATATATAGTCGGTACCACGGCAACAAAGTCACACCAACGAAACAACAAATAGTCCGATACAAATACATGGTCTCATGCACATATCAACGTCTGCGATACGAATGGAAAAGACCCCCATTCCGCACCCTTCCTCATACTCTGGCGGTGAACATAAGATTGATACCTCGCACTCCGAAGGAGGTCCGCCTTGAATTGTTGCCAAGTTTGGCCCGTCCATGCCGCCGTTGTCTCTCATTCTTGAACTAACATAGTGTAAAAAATGAGGGTCCTCCCATTCATAGACCCATCTAGTCGGAAGTCGCATGCTCATGTCGGGAATAGGGTAGCCGTGAAGTATCCCTGTGAGGTACCAATCGTAGGAGGAAGAAGAGTACTTGTGGAGTCTCCTGTAGTCCGTCGGTGCATAGGCTCTCCTGCTCGCGAAGATAGTCCATGGTCTTCATCCTCGAGTAGCATGTGAAGGCTGCGTCTACTGCAATGAACCATAATTAGAACTCACATAAAAACAAACAAATATGCGTAAGTAGGTGCAATTGATACCGAAGTGAAGACCACCACCACCACCACCACCACCACCACCACTACTACTACCACCACCACCACCACCACTACCATACCCACCACCACCGCCACCATACCCACCACCGTCACCGTCATCGGGCACCGCCACCGTCATCATCATCGTCGGCCAGAATGAACCATACGGTGGACTACGCGCTGACCCTCATCGTCTGCCTCTGGCGTCCGCCGCTCACTACTTCTTGTAATTTTTTCCCTTTTTTTTCCTTTCTTGGGGTTAGTTTGCTTTGGTCCTGTCCGGAACTTCCTCTTTTTCCTAGGTGGGTGTCACCCACATGTTTACTGGGCCAATCATCGATGGAATCATCCCCCCATGCGTAGATCTTCGGGTCTATTTGGTCTCTCGCTAAAACAAACAAAAATGCCATGAATAAATTGTGGTACATAAGTGGCTAACTCAAACATGAACAAAAAAATACCGACAATATGGGAAGGCAAAGGGACATCAACATCATCATCATCCTCATCCAAGATCGGATCCGCGTTCGATCTCCCATACTCCATCCATTCGAACCGGTTATGCCGATCATAGAATGAAAATTGCGCAAACCGGTCAATAAAATCACCTTCATCATGCGATGCCGGGCCTGGTGACCTCCGCGCAAGACGTGGCAGAAGGTTGTAGTTGACATACACAAGCTTGTTTAGTTTCTTGTGCGACAACCGATTGCGAACCTTCGTATGGAGCAAAGGCAAAAGTGCTCCGCCGCCTCGCATCCACCGGAGGAGACACATCAGCAACAAGCCAAAAGCAAGACGCCGCAACGACGGGCGTGCTTCTACCGAATAGCATCCATCGGCCGCAAGTGAAACCCATTATGTTAGGTACATATACAAAAAGAGAAAAAAACGCCGACGAAGAAATTCTTACATGGGGTTGTCTTTGGGGTCCCGCCTTCGACAAGCGTTCGCTCCCAAACTCACCAAGCTTCGTCGAAATATCTCAAAGATCCCGCAATGCCCGCGATCGCTATTTCAATATCCACCATGCGCCAAGAAATGCATCCTTCAATCCTTGAAACATTTACGAGTGGGATCCAGCTTTGCATGCAAGCTTGGATTTAGGACAACAAATGCAACATTTGGAAAACAACATACGTTAAATATTAAATATAAACGGCTTGGTAAAAACATAAGTCATGATCATACCGCACCAACATAGGTGCCTATGTAGACATCGGGAATCCTCGGGCGCCCGAATCCGCTTTTTGTACTCCATCCATTTTGCCACATTATTGCCGAAGAAATCCGCATCTCCCGTTTGACCATCCGGAAGTTGCACACCACATCACACATGTTCGGCCGCTTATCTTGATCCCGGCCAAGCGAGTGGAACTTGCGGTGGGTCGGACTATGTCGATGATGTATTTCAACCCTCCCCACCATTGTATACTTGACAACCTTGCATGAGCATAACGACCTTCTTCCTCCCCGCCCACTTGCTCTGTAAACTTCGGAGATCCCATCCACTGCATGAATTTTTCATGTTTCCTTAAAAGCTCTCGAGTAACATGTAGTTGGTCCCAAATCTAGTGGCATTCCACTTGACCAACTCACCACCAATAGCTTTTTCTTCGTCATTTCATTCAACGAACCATGGTTGTGCAACCAAGTTGAAATGCGCTTGCAAACCTTGATCATACCGTCGTCATGTTCCAACTCTCACCAATATCCTTCAACATCAAGTTGATGGTGTGTGCAAAGACAAAGGTGTCCAAGCAATGTGCTCATGCTCTGCATAAGATGTTTGCATGCTTTCTTGTAGTTTGAACCGTTGTCGGTGACCACATGAACGACATGCTCCGATCCAATCTCGTTGACCACCTTGCAATCTCCTCAAAATAATAGGCACATTTATTAGAAACGTCGGAAAGAATGTAGAAGTGTAAAAATTAATAGACACATGTGGAAAAAAAAAAAGGCGCATGTGGAAAAAAAATTACCCGGTAGAGGTATGTGGCCGATTGACTCCTTCCAGTCGCATCAATAGACTTGTGAAACCAGTCACCCCATTGCAATATATCGAGAAAGTTGATCACACTCATTCTAGTCGGGCAGTCCAAGAATCACACATCAATGTGATGCCAAAAGTGGGCCAATCATTTTTCTGAAACTTTGCGAACCTAGCCTTCAAGTCTTGCTCGTTCATATCAAGGTACTTGCCATCAATTTTCCTTCCGATTGGTGACGTGATCCCTTCACTGCGCAGCAATAACCAAATCATTAGATTAAAGAAACAAAGGTAGTGCAACTTACCCCACTTCGTGTCTCTCGAACGCACTTATAAAGTGCGGACTATCGATGCATCGTCCGTGGATTCCTCGCAATATGGAACCACTTTTGCCCAACCTGTACCAATAGCTTCCCTCGCATTCCTACCCCTCTGCGTCCATTTTGCCGTATCAATCCCTTTTGTTGCACCATTCCTCTCCTCCCACCGGCCGCCAAATTATAGTCCTCCACCACCACGGGAGTCTCCCTCCGCGAACCACCACCTGCCGAACTATCCTCCTCGTCGTAAGTACCCACTCTCGCTTCCACCCACTGGTACTCATGTTCTTGTTTGGACTGGCGGAGTGCTTCCTCCAATCGGAGCTTCATATTCACCTTGATCGGGGGAGTGTTTCCCTCGCCGCAACCTTCCTCTTGTGCCAACTTCTTTCGAGTCCGGGCCGAGGAATGTCTTCTTAGTCCCGTCAAGATCCTTTACTGAAAATACTCCCGACCTCTGGTGGCACCACGCTTGCAATGCACCACCTCACCCCCTCGCCCACCAAATGTTGTTTCAATCTCGTGCAACCACCACTGATTTCGAATATTACAATAGTTGCATCGCCATCCAGAGCAACAAGATTCTCGCCATGTTCCCATACAATGTCTTTAAATGCCTTCCCCGCCATTGTGCACCCGCGAACGAACATGAAAAAAAAAACAACGGAACCAATCACATAAATAAAATTTACACAATTTTACACCTAAATAAAATGTACGTAAACAATATGTCTAAATCATTTAGAAAATAATACCTATACATCCTACCTCTAATCCCAAATCCTAAAGCAAAATAAACTACACATCCTACCTCTAATCTTAAATCCTAAATCAAATCTAACCTAAATCCTAAACTAAATCTTTCCTAAAACCTATCTAAAACCTAAATCAAATGATACCTACATTCTAAAACCTATCTAAAGCCATTAACTACCTAAATCATACCAAAAACCTACTCTAAATACAAAAAAGAAAAACAAAAAAGAAAAAGACCTTACCTCGGTCGGGCCGGATAGCCGCTAAACCGACCAGCTAATCGAAGCTCCTTGGCCGGCTAGCCCCGCGCCCCGCCCGTCTCCACGGATCCGGGGCGGGCGGTTAGCCTGCCGCTCGGTAAGCCGGGCTCGGGCCCGGCCAGCGGGCGGCGGTTCGCTGCCGGCGGGCCAGCCAAACGGATCGCTGGCCGACGGATGCGGCTGGGGAGGTTCGCCCCCCCCGCCCCGTAGGCAATAAGTGCCCGTTGGGGCGGTTGGGCCTCCACCCTGGCCTTAATGGCCCGCTGACCTTTTTTCAAATTTCCAAACGCCAAAACAAATACTAAACGAACTCAAATTTGAAAAATTTTAACACCATTGGATTCTATAAATCATGAACTATTTTTAGGAATTTTCTAGAATTTTTTTAAATTCAAATTTCAAATTTGAAAAACCCTAAGCGGTTTCTACCACAAACAAAAACGAACAGTCCGGCCGGTTTGGTCGGTAATCGCCAAACCGGCCGGGTTTACCAACGGTTTTTAAAACCTTGCCGCCCATGCGGGCCGGGACCGACGAGGGCTTCTTCCATCTGCGGCTGGGAGAGAAGAGGGCCGACTTCGGGTCGGTCGGTAACCACGCAGTGGGCACGGGCCGGCTGTTCCGATGGCATCGGTGCGGCGTGGTGCGTCTCGTGGCTGGAAGCTGGATACTCCGATGGGCGATGGCCGATGGGGGCCGAAATGCAAAAAGTAGTACTTATTACTGAACTACGGTGTGTCGGTGTGTGAATGGTGATAGGTGGCTAGGTTCGGTGGGTGAATAGTGAAATGTTTACTCCACTTTTGTGTCTTTGAGTATTTATTTCGATTTTTTCCTTGCACGAAAAGCCGAAAAACAAACCCTCCCTCCAAGAAAGTCAGTCTGGTTGTTAATTGCACTATAACTTAACTTTCTAAAGAAAATACCTCCCTGTGAACCTAGTTGATAGAGACTTTTCTGAAAAAATACCTCTCTATAAACCTCTGTTGATGGGGTCTTGCAAGAAAACAGAAGACCTAAACCTAACTCTAAAGGGTTCAGTTGCCTCCTTTCCTCCGCCAATGGCTAGGTTAGCTATCTCTCTTTTTCCTACGTCCGGTAGTTTGCATGTATCCACTTACTCCAATGCATATAGATTGAGCTAGACACATATATATCCAAACAAGACCTCTATGATCTACAGAGTATAGGAACATTTGGCTTTGAAAAGGAGATTGTTGTTCGTCGCGTATCATGTGAGAAACTAGGGTCCAATGATTTGGGCCCCGAGGTTTCTAAAATTTCAGAAAGTTTCTAAGCATGTGTTTGTTTGAGATTGAAGGAATTGAGTTACCATGAACTCATTTTTTTTTAGGAATTTGGTTTAGGTCAAGAGGGTTTTGGTTTGTAGGTGACGTGGCTAGTTTTTGAGTGGAAGAGCTAGAGGTAAGGACGGAGAGATAGGGGGTGAGCAGGGCCCAAGCCCCCTATGAATCTGAATTCTCTACTGATTTTTTAATTAAAATAAATTTTAAAAATTTAACATAGTTGCGCCCCTAACATTCAAAAAAATTAACTTTCCCTGGTCCGCCCGGCTGGAGGGATGCAGAAGGATCTTTTTTTTAGGGTCGCAATAGACAATGAAACACAATTGCAGTGGGTGCGCATCTGTCGCAGCACAGTGGCGGTAAGCTAACCATGAAGCAGCTATTAGCAGCTGCAGTGAAAGAGAGAGCAGTATGAGAGTCTTCAACCCACATCCATTTGCTTCCAAACCAACTAAAAAAACCTAGGGCAACCATATCCCTCTAACCAAATGTAGAAATAGGATCAACCAAAAAAAAAAGAAGGATGAAATCAACCCATCCAACTTGGTCTCAAACCAAACAAAATAGAATCAACAAAAAAAAAAAAAGAATGATGAAATCAACCCATCTAACTTGGTTCTCAAACCAAACACATGCTAAATGTCACTAGACTTAGGGAAGGTTATTGTTGCCTTTGAGGTAGGGTGGGTGGATGTAGGGAGGGGGACATAAACAACAAAACCCACGATATGGATTTGGTCGACGTAATATTGAAGGGGAATTAACTTGCTGTTTCTTTTTTACAATGTTGCTGTGTTTTTGTGTGTGTGTGTTTTTTTTTTTTTTTCGCCACCTATGGAAATGACTCTTTTCTAAGAATTTGAGAGTCGGGCCTGAATTGGACAGAAATAACGAAGATGCATGGAGTAGATCGTATTTCAATGTTGCATAGCCTGAACAACTTGGAGACAGCGAAAATGCTAGTTCCAGAATCGGGCCTCAGATACTGCAGTGTCTGAAATAAATGACACTGAGGAAATGCGAATACTTCCACAAAGATATCTGAAATAACAGTTGCCTTTCACAACAAAATTCCTTCCACAACCACAACACTGTTCCCTCGGCACCATCGTTCAGGTAAACTGACAATTTCTGGATTTCCACAAGGAGCATAGATATCATTTCTGAATTTCCACAAGGATGAGGATCTGAGCATAGAAATCGTAACCTTGATTAAGGTAAACAAACTGAAAACAAGATGGTTAGGTTTGCCGAAGCTTCTTAGCCCTTTTACAGGCCATCTGAAGAGAACATCACTAATTCACTAAACAAGCTAGAAGAAGCAGGGCATTCTTGCCGTTCCGTTTCGTTACAGAAGTCAGACAGTGCAACTGTGTTACAAGTTTTAAGAAAATGTTACAACAAATAGGAAATTTCAGTTTCCAGCTTCCTCTGAAGAACTTCTGCTGTAATTGACCCAACACTTAATCTGAGATGAACAACAGGTTTAAAACCAACCACACGAATAAACAGGTAAACCAGAGAAGGAAGTCTCCTACAAACCAGATGCAAGCCGAGCTAAGGGCCGAGGCCTTTGATGGCATCAGTGAGCAAGCCGCAGACTTCCTTAGCCAGATCATGCCGCCGCATCTGAGACTGCATCTCTTGATCAAGCTGCTGCCTCCATTTGGTTTCAATGAGTCTGCCCTCTTTTTTCCCCAGAAGTGACAGGCCCTTCTCAAGGGACACCCCTGCCATGGCTCGCTCATTCGTTTTCCAGTACTCGCCGAGCACCTCGGTGACCACCGGCATCATGGCTGCTGCATCCGGGACAGCACGTCGCTCGCCGACGTCCGAGTCTTCCTCGGAAGAGGGCACGACGCCGACACCCCATAGGACGGAGCACAGGTCGCGCAGGCGACGGTCGCGCGGGCCGTCGGAGTGCTGGAACTTGCTCTTCAGGCGCTTAATCTTGTAGTACACCATGAACTGGTCGATGTGCGGGGAGATGGAGTCCCTGATGGATTCGAAAAGCTCGGCCATGTCCGGGAGGCGCGGCGCTCGGCCGTGGCGCTCGCGGAAGGCGACGGCTGCGGTGAGGAGCGTGAACTCGTCGTCGTCGCTCCAGTGTTTCTGGGCGGCGCCGCGGCCTCCCACCGACGCGGGCGGCCGCGGCTCCGAGCATCCGGATGGCGCCGTCGCCTCCTTCAGCGCGGGCGCGCGGGCGTCTGCGCCTCTCGACGGCGCCGTCGTCCGCGTCGGAGTGGGCGCCGGCCGCGGACGCGCGCGCGGGCGGCCGTGGCGAGCGCGAGCGCGGCGGACTCCGCAGATGTGCGGCGCCTGCGCTTAATCTCGCTACCGCGGGCGGGGAGCCGCGCGGGCTAGGGTTTGGGCTCGAGTTGCCGTCGCCCGTGCGGGACAGCCGCTTCTTCGATCTGAAAGACGGAAGGACGCCAAGGGGCGCTGCGTCGGCGTCCATGGCGGATTCGGACGGGCGTCCGGATGACATCGTCGCGGCACGACGTGCGGGGGCGCGGGGCGCGGCGTGCGGCGCGTGCGGGCGTGGGCGGCGTGGCGTGGCGTGGCGAGGGCGTGCGCTCTATGGGGCGTGGACTCGGGAGATTGAGGTGGGCAGGTCGCCGGGAATCGATGACATCGCGTGTATTGCTGCTGCGCCGGCTAGTTGCATTCCGTGATGTGCTGAACTTCGTTTGCTTTGTTTGGCAACTTCGTCTTCAGGAATCACAACCTCTCTCATACGTGAAGTGCTGAACTATGCGCCCATTTTTTCTTATCTAACAAAAGAAACAAGCCAAAAGAAAAACAAGCAGTAAAACGTTCGACATGAAATCCTCATTTTGCTAGATTATTATTAAGAAATAAAGTTATCTGGTCGTTTGTATCAGCAGCTGATAATGCACATCGTTGGCCATTACAGCTCCCACCGGGAAATAATCCATACTCTGAAAACCAAAACGGTGGCATGGCAACGAAGACCAACAACAAACCCACTGTATTCCGCTAAAAACTGACATGCATAGGAGATTCACCTCGAAAAAAAAAAAAACATCAGTACAGCTTAGCTAAGTTGCCCAACATATTTCAACAATAATATGGCGCGTGTTTTGATCTTAGTCTAGTCACCAAATGCATGGAAAAAATAGAATATGGTGGTGGAAGATGATATCAACATACATCAACCAAATGATGAACCTAGCAAAAGTAGATTGTTGACAATTATTTTGAGGTAAGCAGTAAAACCCGGCTAGACTGCAGCTTGCCTCGTTCATAGGCTAGCTTCGATCACAAAATGCTCTTCAAGCTCCGATTTTTCAATAGAATTTCTCTTCACCAATCTCAATAAAGATGAGCATAACAGTCTCTTACAAAATCCGCCAAAGAGAGTCTCTTACAAACAGTACCCTCGGGGAGCTCCTCAACAATCTTCAATGAGTGCTTGACAAAGTCCGGTGTCTCCAATGCATCTAGGTGACTCACTTTGAAACCTCCCACGCATTACCTTCACGCTGATTGGCACCACGTGTGAGGACTATTCTCCGATGCCCTTCTCTCTGATGACACCCACAATAAGTGTGCCTGTTAGACTTTAATAAATTTTCATTATGAACCCTATGCTCTGTTGCCTCAAACTTTGGGATGCACCGGAGCTTCCCCGAGACAAAGCCTCACGCCACAAAAACGATGATCTAAACTAAACCATTAGGGGAGCCTAAGCTTCGGGTGCTTGTCCTCCGATAGGCATCGGATTTTTTTCGGTTGGTACAAAAGCACTCTACTAAGCCCCTCCCTCAAACCTTGTTCAAAGGCACTAACTCCAAATGGACTTTCACAGGAATAACATATTTGTACTAAGTTAGCATTTTGTTTTCCAAAGGCTTGCACCTGCTTCCTCATCGCCGCTAGATTTAACACAAATCCACTGTTAGTCCTAACCTAGTGGCACTAGATAACCATATTGGCCAAATAATTGTCCTCTTTATATTATGTCTATATATCTTAAACCCGGTCAATAAACTTTTCTAAGTACCTATGGCCAATGAAACATAAACCTCTATTATTATATACATTTGCCTTGACCTCTCCATTCATCTATGCCATCTTTATCCGTGACACCCACATTTTGCTCAAAGCATCCTTGTGATGTGTAATTCATACGCACTCAATGGTCAAGCTTCATTGCCAACTCATGGACAATACACATGAATATTGTCTTGCCACCGCATTACGCACGTTGGAATTAGATAGCGAAGATGGTCATGGGGGAGATTAGTTGGGGGATGGGGGGACAACCAGAGGAGAAGAGGACCATCGATGTTCAACATGTGATTTTGACGCGTGGTTGATGTTGCAGTGACATTGCATATTCTTGTTGAGGAGCATAATCTCTCGTAAACTCGAATTTTGAGATGTATCTAAATCTTCTTGGCGAAAAGTGCACTAAATGAAAAGACGTGTTATCGTTTCTGGATCAATTTTTATCACACAAAGTACAAGTTAGATTAAGCGATCAGTTCTGACCATCATCCTATTACATGTGAGAATTTAGTTGCGTTTAGTCATTTTAGGCCTTGTTCGGATCGAAAGTTTCTTCAACCGAACTCCTCAGAAGACATTCGCTTGTGTTTGACAAATATTGTCCAATCGTGGCCCAACTAGGCTCAAAAGATTCGCCTCGTGATTTACAACCCGAATGTGTAATTAGTGATTTTTTACTTACATTTAATGCTCCATATATACGGATATAAATTGATGTGATGGAGAGAGTAGAAAAAACTTGCAACTTGTGCACAAACTAAACAAGGGGGTTAGTTATTATAGGTAGATAGATATATCTTTTGGAGGGTTATAGATAGATAAATAGATAGAAGAGACTAAATAATAAAAATTCTAGAGATAGATAGAGATAGAGATTTTTTAAAAGATAGAGAGAGACGTCTTACCAAGCTCGGCTAGCCCGGCCCACTTGGATTTAAGTCTAAAACCTAAACCCAGGCCAGGTTGAAATCAAATGCGGCCCATGCCACTTGCTTCTCCTGCGATCCTGCTGCTTGCTTCACTGTGAAGCACTGATGTGTCAACCGGACGGTGCAGTTAACGTTGCCGGTTTTAGCACCGAGCCAGGCAGGCAAGTGAGCACATGCTACTACGTGCTATCGCCCCACTTTACAAAACTGAAGCCGTGTCCTTACGCTGACCTCCCTCCCTCCCCTCCCACAGCTCCCCCAGTCCCACCAGGCCAGCACCCTCTCCTCTCTCTCCGCCCACTGGATCCGAGACCCACGCGAAAAACTCGGGCCGGAAAAAACTCGCCAGGAAAGAGAACGCTCGGAAGCGAAGCGGAGGCTCGAGCTCGAGACGAAACCCTAACCCTAGCTCCGTCCGCCCCTCCGCCGTCCCTCCTCGCCGGAGGCCTCCCCGGCGACGCAGCCTCCGCCGGGGGCTCCGGCGGCGATGCGCCCCTCCCTGTTGGAGGCGTTATGAGCGGGGGAAATGGCCCGCGCCGAGGCCTTGCCCGAGGGGGGAGGCCCCCCAGGTTCGGTGTCGACCTGTATGCGCAAGCCACCAAGGCTGTGTCCCTGCGGACGCCGTTCGAGGGCGATGAGGCGGCGCCCAGGGTTCCCACGCTGCCCGCCCGGCTCGTCAGCTGGGCAGGGCCGGGGGACGCCCGGAAGAAGCACAAGAAGATTCTGCCTCCCCCTCCGGACGATGCTGCTCCCGAGCCTCCACCACAGTCACCTGTAGCCACCCCTGCGAAGGTTGGCTTGTGGGACCAGTTTGAGGCTTATTTCCGTCCTGTAACATTGGCTGATGTCGAAATGCTAAGACCAAAGCTCCCATTCGGCTACAGCAAGGTCGACTCCTGTATGCTAATACCATTTCTGGGCAGTGACAAGGAATTAATAAACCAAGCTGAGACATATGACGTGGCTGTGGCTGAAACAACCTCGTATTTGGGTGTGGGTGGCGAAGAAGTGGTCACTAACCGGGAGCGCGGTGTGCATCTTGCTAGTCAGAAAGAGAGGAATGATCAAAGCGCTGAGCAGGACATACATGATGTGGTTGTGCAACAGATGGTCAGTGACAGAGAGCTTAACAGGCACATAGGGGAACAGGGCATACATGAAGTTTCTGTTCAGTTGGGAGGGAGGTCTTTTGGAGTGGATCAAGCTGGGAGCAGCAGTGGCATTATGTTAGCACAATGTGCCGAGGAGGAAGGACCTTCACTTAATTGGTTGCTAGGAGCAACAGGCCGGTTTGTTCTCACTTCAGAGCGACCCAACAAGAAGAGAAAGCTTCTGGGTGTTGATGCTGGGTTAGAGCAGCTTGTTGTGCTTCCACGCGTAGAGGCTGAGGCATCTTCAAGCTGTGATGTTTGTTGTCTTGGAGAAAGTTCCATGGAGTCCAATAGGATAGTTAGCTGCAGCAACTGCAAGGTGTCAGTGCACCAGAAGTGTTATGGTTTGCATGCTGTGCCTGATGGGCAATGGTTGTGTGCTCGGTGTACATATCTAGAGTCCACAGGGTGTTCAATGAATGAAGATGCTGGTGGCACCCAGTCGATGCCTTGTGCTTTATGCCCAAAGGAGAAAGGGGCTCTTAAACCCGTTAAAGTGGAGCCTACTGAAATGAGGGTGTTGGTCACCAAAAATTTGTGCACTTGTTCTGTAGTCTCTGGGCACCAGAGGTTTTTGTTGAGGACATGGAATCAATGGAACCTGTACTTAGCCTTGAAAATGTTCAAGAGAATCGGATGAAGTTGACGTGCAGTATCTGCAAGATTAAGCATGGTGCATGTGTCCGATGTAGCCATGGTATGTATTGTTCACACCATGTTTTCAACTTCTGTTAAAAAGAATTATGAAAACCTGACATATATTTTCTTATGTTTCAGTTTATATGCTATCATGATTTAGGAAAAAGTGTATTCTACTGCTATTTAGGAAATGTACAATTTCTACAATTGTATTTGACTGTTTTTCTTTGGCTGTGTTTATCAACTGTGTTTCTTCAATTATGACTTAGAAGTTGACCTACCAATCCATTCTGGGTTTCTATGTTAAAGGGAAAAATTTCAAAACTAAGTTTGTTATATTGTGTAATCATGGCATTCTGTTGCCGGTAGCAGACCAGAGCACAAAATGCTTGCTAAAATAGGTTTGCTCTATAATCACTCTATACTATAAGCTTCCACGAGGGACATTGTCTTCTAAATGGATGACCTCGAAAACTGTTCTTTTATATTGCACAAGGGGTGATTAGTTGGTTTCTTTTTCACTTTGTAATATGGTGACATAACATGCTGAAGGAATTTTTCATAAATTTTAACTCTATGCAACTATGCAAATTCGATAGAATTGGATTGGATTCTGTTTTGGAAGGCAAAACTGATACACACCATTTCACCCTTTTTTTGTAGCAATGGAATGAGTTTGAATTATTTGTGCAATATTTGTGGAGAATCTGTGATATGGTTTTTCCAAGCAAGCAAGTTTTTAACCTCTTGTTTTTGAGTATCCTCACACCGTTGCATGCATCAATTTAGTATGCCAGCTTAAAATTAGGCGTGATGCCAAGAATAACACAACAATTGATATTGTATAGCCCATGGTTCAGTACAGATCTGAATCAAGTGTTAATCTGTCGTTTTAAAGTATGGTGTAATTTATATGTGTATATATATTTTAAAATATGTGGTAGAATCTGGTGTAAATTTGCTTTTGTGTTAATCGACCTTGTTGGCTTCGTGATAGTTTATTTGTTCCTTGTTACTTCATGACTCTCTTGAACACATGACATGAAAAATGCTTTAATCCTATGTTATATAGTTGCTTTCTGATGAGAACAGTGTTATTTATTTCGTTTGTGTGCCTGTTATCAATTGGTATAGAGGCGACTGGCTGGGTTGTTTCCTAAAAACCTTTGTAATTTCGTTGCTTTTAAGTAATGTAATCTGGTGCAACCCGAAAAGAAAAGAGAACAACACGTTATGATATTACATATATGCTGCATATTTATATGCCAGCTAAATACTACCCCAGTGCTCTCTGAGGAAATACTTTCTGCATTTGTCATCAGAAAACTAGTTCATGGAACATGTTGGTATTTAGTGGCCAACTTAATTATTTGTGGTTGCATCTTCTCACAATGTTCTTTGTTTGTTTGTGGGAGCCTTCAAATAAATGAATGCTTTCTGCAAATGATGCATAACTTATTTGGTAAAAAAAATTTGTCATCCTGGTGTATGTATCATTGTATCTTCAACAATGGTTTACAGTTTGATATCACAAATTTTTGGTACTCTGAGTTCCTTTTAACTTGAGAAATGATCTTTATTATGGATATCTGGCTACAAGCCAGTTTTCTGAAAGCAGATCAAGATGGAATAACTGCATGTTCTATCTCAACAGTTAATCCTAGTTTTTTAGGATGTAAGCATGTTCATTTTCAAACTCCTTTGATCTCCCTCAGCTTGTGTTCTTCTAAAAATTACTATTACCTTAGTTTTAACTAATTTCTAACTCAAAGGAATACTGTCTTTTGACACTTTTTTTACTAAGTTTTGTGTGGTTTTCAGGGGCGTGTCGGACGCCCTTTCACCCTATCTGTGCAAGAGAGTCAAAGCATCAAATGGAGATATGGGGAAATCCAGACACACTAATGTGAGGCCTTCTATTCTTATGGTTGCCATTAGCCTTACTGAGGTCAATATGGCTCACTTCTCTTGTTTCTTCTCTTCCCTTTTTTGTAGGTTGAGTTGAGAGCATTTTGCTCCAAGCATTCTGCAGTTGGATACAACAGTTCTGTAGAGAACAGTAACCTTGCTTCTGAACAGAATCCTAGAATTTCTGTCCCTGATAATACCACCCCCAATTCTGGGAAAATTCCAATTCTAAGGTTCACACGTAAAAACAAGGACAAATTCATCAATTGTGGAACTAGTACCTCTAGTTCTGGTAACTTGATCAGAGTGAAGACAATAGAGCAAAGGTGCTTTAGCTAGCACAGTTAGAAATGCAAATACTCAACCTATTCGAGTCTGGGAAACAGGTACTGGTCATCCCTCTGTTGGTGGGTATCATATGAGAAGTTCTGGTGATATTGCTGTAGTGCTTAGAAAGGTAACTGTTACCCATACAATATTTGGATAGAGAAATTGAATTGCCTTCCTAACTATTGTGAAGCAAAAAAAAAAATTAATATCTGCACTGGTTTGCAGCTAATTGACAGTGGAAAAGTTACTGTTAGTGATATAGCATCTGAAGTTGGCATTTCTTGAGTCCTTGGAAGCTGCTCTCGTGGTACGTATGCATATACCTTATGTATATTTGCTATGTCAACTTAATTTACAAACTATTTTGCTATTTTTTTGATTGCCAGGGTGAAACTACCACTTTTTCCCATGGTTTGACACTGAAAATTATCAAGTGGCTCCAAAATTCTGTGCATATGCATGATGCTCAAGGAAATGTTTATAAAGGGAGCTCAGAGGTGGTTCCGCGATAACAAATCAGATGGACTGGACACCACAGATACTTCTGATGTGAAAAATGCATTGGTCTTAGATGATGACAAGGGTGTACTTGCTGATGTGCGGATTCGCTGTAACTGAACCTGCACAAACAAGATCTAAAAGCAAGAATAAGATATTGAAAGAAAATAATGCAACATGTGCAACTGGTGTGATTATTTTGCAAAATGGAAAAAAGGACATGGTTAAGGAAGGTTCTAATTCTGAATGCTCTGGTAAAGAATTTGCAAATGAATCTACTCAAGAGTTATCCCCAGTCAGCAACAAGGATGTCTTAAAGAATGAACATGGAATATTGGTAAGAATATGACTTCTGACTTTCAGAGCATTATTTCAAGCCTGGTTTCTTTCCTCTTAACTGCCTTTGAGCATGAAGTTTCAATGCATGGTTGGTATATTTGCGTTATACATTTTTTAGTTAGACTTCTCTGATAGAGGCTTCAAGGGGATAGATATAATTTTTTTTTTGTTGCCTCATTATGTTTTCTTTGCTTTAAATCCTACTAGTCAGGTACCTTATTGGTCTTTTTTTGATATTACCTTGTGTAATGGAACCATCAGCTGCCTGTGATGGTAACCGCCCTAAACAGGCCCACCCACCTGACCTTTCCTCTCTTTGAATTTGAAAGTTGTCTTATTTCTTTCCATGACAAGTAGTTGGGCTAACTATATAATGAACTGATGTCATTAAGCACTGTTCACCACTATCATCTGTCTCCCAATTTTTTTGACCTTGTTGCACTCCAATTTATCTTGCCTGAGGTGTGCTGTCTTGTCATTGTTTAATAGTCCTAGTGAAGTAATGTTTTATCATGGATCTAATTTGATCCACATCCTTGTGACAGATACTGAACGACACCTCTGGAAACAAAGAATTTGGTACTTCCACTGAGATACCAAATGAAAACCAAGGTAAAATGTTTTGTGAACTTTTCTGACTTTTTAAATACTTGTTTTTTTTAAAAAAAAATACCTAGTTTCTTTTGGGCAATCCTGCTTTCTCTGGTTTCTGGGTTATTTTATTTGGAAAAGCAAATAAAACAGATGAATTTCCGCACTGCCACTATAAAAGAAAATAACTTAGATCTGGCCATTCAAATAGAAACCGCGATCAACCAATGAAGATTTTGTTATTATCTCACAAATTAATTTGGAAGTACAACTCTTGAAGAGGACTCGATTCACTAATTGTGACTGGTTGAAAAGGTTGCCTAGACAATCTAGGTGTTAGCTTTTGTCTGGCAGTGTTTTTTTTTTTTTTTTAAATGTTTGTTGATGTCTTCCAAGAATCCGAGTTTGAATGGCAAGAATGATTGTTCTCGGTTGCTACTGGGACGCAAGTGCTCTGGCAACTCATTATGTTGAGGAGAAATTATCATACCATTGCTAACAATTGTCATTCACTCACCCCTTATCATTCCAAACTGCTGTGTAGAAGTACAAATATTCTGTCTGTGCCTAACAATATTTCTTGATTAAGATAGATGCAAGTTGCTCCTTGTGCAATGTAGTGTGCCTTAATTTGGTGGGTTAACTCACCTTAGGGTTTAGGTGTATGAAAGTATTGAATCTTAAAAATTTCAGTGAAGCTGTGGCTATCTGTTATAAGGGTCAAGGTTGATGTAATTAAAACACACCCATTGATTTTTTTATGTATGTCCTGGAAAAGGATGTAATGCAGAATCAAATACTGAACTGAAAATAGGTGAAACTGTAGACATTACATTTGCCCATGGTGCTTTACTTGTTTTTTAATAAGGAATTCTTTTTCTGGTTGACCAATCCACTTAACTGTTAATTTTGATCCTGCTTCAGTGGACTCTCTACTTCCCCACTGCTGCATTTTGAATATTAAGATAATTCTAGTATTGTAATGCCATGTTTCATTGCACTTATAGTATTCATGATTTCATTTTTCTTTGTGGGCTGAAGCCCTCAAATGATCAAGTACACAAACAATTGTGAAATTGAAGCATTACTGATCAAAGCTATCGATATGGACTGGCTTCTATTGGCTAAATGTCTATTGGACAATTGGATGCAGTTCTGATGGCAACGAACTTGAGGATAAGGCCGTCAAATGGGACTGCGTGAAGGAGGGGGGTTGGGGTTCGGATCTCCTTTTATATCCAATACAACCTAGCTGCGCCATGCTGCTGTTGCTTCTGCCTACCAATATGCTGTTGTGCGGGCACAAAGCCTCAGTTTTGGTAGATCATTAGGAATTATTCTTCACTTCATCCATGGCCCTGGATCACGTTGATCTAATCTTAAGGTCTCGTGAAATAGAAGTGTTTTGCGTTGTATTCGATTTGCATTTACGTAGTATTCTTCATCCGTTTTCTTCTAGTTATTTACAGTTATGTGGGCTTACTATGTTATGAGCAGGTGCATTACTTGGAAGAAAAATTAATGACTTAACTGAGGTTGAACTGGGCCCATGCTTGGAGAAAGGAGTACCTTCACATGATCGTTGTTTTGTTGAGGATGATAATGGTAGTAGAGATGGAGTAGATTCAGTTGAAAATAGCTTCAACACTCGTGGTTGTGATTCAAATTGCTCTCATGGACAGCCTTTTTTCAAGTAAGTTGAACATGTATACTTGATTGAATTTGTTTTTCTGCTGTTTTCACCGATCTGCTTCTGTCCTTGAACCAATAAGCCGAGAAGCAGTTGTTCACCCCTCTCTTGCTGTATGCAGCTTTGATGATTCACATTCTTATATTCATCCATTCATTAAGAAAAAGATATCTCATCACTGGGACATTACTTTCAATCAGAATAAGGAAGCTTTGAATCACTATAGTAAGTACTTACTAGTTTCTCTGAGCTAGTAATTATTTGTTAGCAAGTTTCAGTTTTTGCACCTTAATGTTGCAAATATACTTTTGCATGTCAAGTTTTAACTGATGTGCATTTTTTTTCCTCTGTCCAACATTAGTACAAGAGTCATCATATCATGAGAAAATACCAACTGATTCCTCGGTAGAAGTAGAGAGTACAGCAGATACAACTGCAACAGATCAAGTTTCGAAAAGCAAGGTCTTTAAAAGTTCTCGAGCATTCACCTGATGATGAAGTAGAAGGAGAGATGGTATACTTACAATCTAGGCTGCTTGACAATGCTGTTGTTCTGAAGCACAGATATGGTAAGAGTAATTTTTCTCCTTTACTTCAATATTTGAGCATAAAGAATGCTAAAACCTCTTTGCCTTCTCCATTGCTCTTGTTCCAAGCTTCTCACTTTTAAGGCTGTCCTTGAAACCGTCCCACAAACTAAGTGGTTTGATTCTGCAGGAACTTCAACACAGTGCATGAATCTTTCCAATGAGTGCAGCTGTTGTTTCATTAATTTCTTGAAATCGCTTCTTTCATGCAGAAAATTTGATAGCAAAGGTTGTCCAAAATCTTTCTCGCGAGCTGGATGCCTTCAGTAAAAGAAAATGGGATCTTATTTTTGTGAATCAGTTTCTTCGTGATGTTAGAGAAGCTAAGAAACGTGGGAGAAAAGAAAAGAGACATAAGGAAGCCCAAGCTGTACTAGCTGCAGCTGCAGCTGCTATTGCATCCTCCTCACGGAACTCAACCGTGAGAAAAGATGCAAAGGAGGATGCACCAGAGGTTTGTTTCTATGTTTTGATTGGCCATTTGTGAAATTTACTACATGTAGATGTTAGGAGTCTTACCTTTTCTTTGCGTGTAGAGTTCTCCAAAACTTGTTACTGGATCTTCAAGGGTTGGGCAACGGACTTCTTCATTGCCACGGATTAATGATCCATCAAAGTCATCAAACAACAAAGTATCATCAGATAACAAATTTGGAAGTTTTTATATGCCAATTTCCTCGAAAGAAAATGGGTTATACTGTGATGTATGCATGCGAACTGAAACTCTGTTGAACCGAATATTTGTCTGCTCCAGATGCAAGGTGATTTGGATTTGTTTAAGTTCTCATGTCTTATACTATATTGTGTTCTTAACTTGGACTTTTTGAACAGGCTGCTGTGCACATAGATTGCTACAGAAATCTGGAAAATTCTATTGGGCCCTGGAAATGTGAACTTTGTGAAGATCAAGAAATTTCATCAGAAGCTGCAACCGTTAGCGATAAATCGCATTGTAATGGCAAGAAGTTACCCTTTGCACAGTGTGGCATGTGCCATGGCACATCAGGTGCTTTTAGAAAGACTGTAGATGGGAAGTGGGTTCATGCTTTCTGTGCTGAGGTAATTATAGATATTAATATCCTTTTAATGGCTTTCTTGTTAGGTCCTATAATTTTTCAAATGTTTCGCAGTGGTTGTTGGACACCAAGTATGTAAGGGGACAAGATAACCCTGTAGAAGGAATGGTATGTAACCCTGTTTGCTATTGTGGCTTTCTTTTTAGTTTTAGTTTATCTGAAGTAATAGATCCTTGGCAATTGTTTTTGTGTTAATTTGATGACAGTATCTGATTCTGTTGTTGTGACATTTCATTTGTACCATCTCATTTTTTGGTTGTTCAATTCTTCTAACAGGAAAGCCTTGTAGAGGGAAAAAGACACTTGTTGTGTCTGCCTTCGCAATGTTGGCATGTGCTTAAGGGTACATTATTCTCCATTCCTTCTCTAACCTAGTCTTGGAAAATGGACCACTGAGAATCTTGCTAAGTTTGTCTCTTCCAATATGCAGTGTAGCAGTGGGGATTGCAACATTACTTTTCATCCTACTTGCGCTAGAAGTTCTGGTTTATACATGAACACAAAAGGGTTTGGTACTACACTACAGCACAAGGCATACTGTGGCAAACACAGCGTAGAACAGAAAGAGGTAAGGGGTACTAAGCAATTTTTTTTGCATAATAGGTCACTCGTATCTGTATGATGTTTGTTTTGATATTACTTCTGTCTCTTAACATCTTTCTGGAAATTCTTTGCAGGCTGATGCGCAGCAATATGGACCTGAGGAGCTCACGAGCATGAAAAAACGAATGAGGGGTTAGTTTGTCACATTTGCCTTATATTGTTTTCCTGTGTTTGGTAGCATATAATGTTTGCACCCTTACCAGAAATTTAATGTAAATGCTTCTATAGCATGTTTCAAATGCTCCAAGCGTTTGGAGATCTACATTTAGTTGTCGTTCTATTTTATTTAATCACTAAACAATTATGGCCATCCGTGCTCTTCAACTATCTATGCAGCTTAACATTTGCTCCAAACAACAGCTTGTAATGTTTTTTTTTCTTGAAGTATCAGATGCAAGAGGTCATTACTCACTGCCACTTGAAGAGATCAGTCTGAAACCAACAAATTATCTTTAGCTACCTTGTGAAAACTTCGGTTGTGTGCGTATCTTTTGAGTTTGCTATTTACAGTTTGGGTATACATTATGCTGCCACAGCACTTCATGGGGTAGATCTCATCAGTTATTATTCATAGAGGAAACAACATATGTAGGAATTATTTTTTATTATGCAACCAACCTTGTGTGAATTCCTGTACTCATGTGACATGCAGTACTCCATGTTTGTTTGGATGTTATTAAACTCCCAGTGAAGCTGCATAAAGTATCCTTTTAGACTCTATATCCTCCTGACTCCTGTCCCATGATTTTCGAGAAGCTTAACTTACGTAAGGCTTGTCATTTGTATTTCTTTCATGTTGCTTTCTTGCCATCATGAATTAAGTGTTTCGACCTGCGTTAGTAAGGTGGCAAGTGGCAACGGGTCAGGGACAGGCAAAGCCACAGCTCTGCCGTCTCCGTGAACTTGCAGCCCCGCCATGGTCCTGAAATGCATAACGGGGCAAAACAGCTCACCCTGTCCCCATTCCCCTGATAGATCCCAAAAGCTGATCCCCATTGGAGCACCCCACCCCCCCACCCCCCCAAACACACACACACACACAGCTTCAAATGAGTAGCAATAGAAGTGCAAGGATTGGGAATAGTGAGAACAGAAAACACGTGTAGCAAGAACATATATAACAAGCAAACTTGAACATCAAACACATTATTTGTTTTTTGTCAGCCGATAGAACAACAATCACTTCAAGCCAACAGCACTGCAGCTATGCAATTCACACCATATTGGCAAGAATTGGAACAATAATCAAGGAAATCTTCAATTCACACCACACTGCAGCAAGAATGGAAAGAACAAATAGGAAAATAATCAATGGATGGACTCGGCTCTGTGGAAAAGATCCTGTGCCTCAGCATGGATGAACCCACAGGATGCGCTTCGTTCTGTGGAGCGATGGCTGCTCAGAGTCCATAGGGGCGGGAGATGAGATCGCCAATAGCCCAGCCCCGTGGTGTGGAGGTGGACAGATGGAGGATGCTGGAGCCGGAGGGGGGATGGACTGTGGCAGGATGCGAAGGCAAGGGCGGTGCTGAAGAGATGACAAAGTGGAAGTTGTGGCTGCCTGGTGTCCTGGTGGGTGCTAGCTTTGGCCGTTTGATGCAAGGGTTAGAAGATGCTGGGTCATATCCTTCATGGGCCAGATTAATTAATATACAGAAACACACATAGTTTTGGATCACCGTGGTGCCCCGCAGTGAGAACATTGGGCCTGGGCCCACCCCGAGATGACTTTGGGTCCCTGCCCCTATGGCGCCGCAGGGGAAGTTCTGGCGACGTCCCCGGCCCATGCAGGCTTGATCTGTGCGGGGATCCGCATCCATGGGGATTTTTTTTTGCCATCCTTATTAGTTAGGTGGAAAACACAATGCACAATATAATCACAGTATCAAACATTTTGCATAATTATATTTATATGAAGTTCAAATCAAGGATTATGATCTCTCCTGCTATCACAATACTTTAGTACATTTCTGTACCATCTGTACCATTCACATGATTCTTGCATACGGATACACTGGGCTAACTTGTCGGATATCTATGTTACCTGTCATTACTGGGTGTTGTTACTAGTAGAAGTTTTACTTTACAAAGGATGCCCCCTTTTCTTTTGTAGTTCTTACAAGTACACGTATCATCCTTTTACAGGTTGAATTGGAAAAACTACGGCTGTTGTGTGAGAGGATAATTAAGAGAGAGAAGGTGAAGGTATGTTTAGTTTGCAATTTTACAACTTATGTTTTGCCTCGAAAGTTGAGCTACATGAAGATATGGTCATAGTTGAATTAGGAATACTGGATGGACATAATGTATTATTTTTTCCCCACAAAGGGCCTGGGTTGGGACACTTGTTGGCCTTGGACACAGAGAAGTGGTGCTATCCTCAATTTTTTTTTTTTGTAATTCGATCATGTAAGAATGGTAAGGCAACTATGCTTGACTGCGCTCAATCGCAGTTAAGACTGCCTGAGAAATCTCAGAAGGTGTTTACTGCACCACACACCACACGCACCCTATACACACACACCCCCCCAACAGTCCTCTCTGGGGAAATTCCACGGTGTGACACCCACCTTTCGTCCAGACAGGGGAATCGGAAGTGGGTGGGCAGCCTAGCCACTGCCAGCGCTACCACTGAGCCACGAGCTCATTCGCACTATCCTCAAGTTGCCCAGTTTGTTTTCATAACAAACCCAGCTACTGACAGCTCAATGACACTACCATGAGATTGCGTCAGCAACTCGGTATCTAGTAGCTGACAGCCTGACACCTTAGGTCTTTATCGGTATTGCAATATCCTTTTTTTTTTATATAGGGCCTTAGCCCTTGCCTTTTATGACGGTGCATGTGGAAACTTGAATTTCGGCGCAGGCTACTCCATGCCACGGAGCTTAATCAGCTGCACCAATGCAGCTCCACATGTTTAGTTCATCAACGACTTCTTTTTATCGCATATGCAGCTAAGCTCATTAATGGTTCTTTGGTTCCAAATAAGGCAACTGTTTATTAGGTCAGTTTTGGACTTGTACATTACTTAATTTTAAAACTATGCTGCGAATCTGTACAAGTTTTGGTGTTTTGTTAAGGTAGTTGGTTACTGCATTTGTTTCCTGTGCTCAGTCATACAGATGAAGTTTTTTTTTTAAAAAAAAATGTATTGTGATTATGTGAACATTATCTGGATGTCTCAGTGCACGTACTTTTATCTGATTTCAAGACCTAACACTGTTGTTTATTATGTCAGAGAGAGACGGTTATGTGTGATCATGACATACTTGCCAAAACAAAGGACACTGTTATTTTCTCCTACCTTGCGTGCGGAGCAAGCTCAGAATCTGCAACTACTTCAGTTAATAACAGGTCGTACAGTGGCGCAGCGCATAGATCTGATGATGTCACAGTAGATAGTACTATTTCTGGGAAGAAGACCATTCGGTTTTCTCTGAATAACAGAGATGCTGATAGAAACACAGCTGACAGCTCAAGGACATTGATATCATTCAAACGCAAGTTGAGTGAGAGGGGACAACGAGCTGGTAAGCAACTTCCACAGAGGCCAACTATTGCTGCGGAGAAACTAGAAGATGAAGACAAGAAAGCAACTGATAAGAAGGTTTCTACCTTTTACTCCTCTTTTTATGTTTCTTTTCCTTTCCCTCATTGTACTAATATGTGGAGCAGATATCTATGCAACAGAGAGAAATGTTTCAAAAGGAGCTTGTTATGACATCTGATCAGGCTTCTACACAGAATCAACGCCTTCCTAAGGGGTATGCTTATGTTCCTCGGGACTCTCTATCTAAAGAGAAGCTATGGAATCGAAATACACAGCCCCATAACCCACAGGAGCCTGGTGGATAGGATCAGTTGCAATCAAGCTGGTTCATTTCTCTTGAGGAAGGCAGGCCATAAAAAACTCGTCGCAAGTTTGTTCTTTGCAACTGAAAACGACAAGCGGCAAGCAGTGCTGGCCAGTGCTATTGCCGCAAGGGTTACAGCCAATCCGTGATCTTTTTTGGACCCAAGTTGCGTAATGGTGCAGACTGAGTTATGTGTGAATGTATGGTGTCGCACCATAACAAGAGGGCTGTCTGTGCTGTACCAAAGAATGATCAGCAATATGGATGAAGTGACCTACCTGTGCTATACCAAAGAGAGCGTGCCAACTGTATATATGAGTTTTATTAGTGCGCAGATTTTGTAAAAAAAAAAATTGCCCTGTACATTCTTTCCTTTGCAAATGCTAGTTTAGTTGTGCAGGAGAAAAGGAGTTATAAATCCTTTTTTGGTTGGATAAGAAAAGAAATTAGCTTGGTTCTTTATCATGGTTCAGAAGAAAATGCAGTGGGTGCTTCCGGACAACATTGGGCAGAAGTGTTTGCTTGATACATGTACTCTGTAAGAATGGTGAAGGTGCCAAAAATATGGTCATGTCACTGCTTTTCGGCAACTATTTGTTGGTGCTAACTGGGAAGTGGTATCGTACAGGATGAGACGCTGTTTTATTAGCTAATTGTCGCTGGTGGCTATCCGAGAGCCCTTGTGCTCTCGGGAAACAGTGGTCTCTTTACTGGTTAACTGGTCCTTAGATGTCAAGATAGCAACAATGTTGAAATTGGCCTGTAAGTTCTTAGGTTGAGAGTATTGTAGCTGATTTTTTTTTTATTTATATATGGGGGTATATTGTATCTGAGACAGGCTTTTTTCTGCTTGCCGTCCAGATTATAACCTTGGTTAGGC
The DNA here is from genome assembly GCA_015844335.1 of Chrysopogon serrulatus. NCBI lineage: Eukaryota > Viridiplantae > Streptophyta > Magnoliopsida > Poales > Poaceae > Chrysopogon > Chrysopogon serrulatus. Next base: position 79,741 of record JADLZL010003535.1, on the reverse strand, counting down.
ATATTTAGTAATTTGTTGAGAATGTGGCGGTTCATGTTTTCAGTTCTTTTGCTCAAAATCTGGAGACGTCGTGCCTATTACATGAAAAAATATTTTCCAAATTTGTAGGTCACACTAGCTTTGTTAAGCCAACCATTTGTGGTTTTGGTAACTTGTAATACCTGTGGGTATTTGAATTTGTAGATGCTGTATTTTCCTATAAAAACGGTCAAAGTTTGTGAACTTCACTAAGAACCTATATTTGAAACGAATTGGGTATTTTCCATAGTTTGTCGAGAAAAGGACTTGGAGATACCATATTCAGCTGTTTCGATTGTTGCAAATACTCGCCCCGTAACAAATTAGGCCTTGTTTAGATGGGGGGAAGAGAGAGATTGAAAAGTCCTCAGTGCAGTTCGTTTGTATTTGGTAAATATTGTCTAATCGTGGCCCAACTAGGCTCAAAAGATTCGTCTCCTGATTTACAACCAAACCATGCAATTAGTTATTTTTTTTTTTACTAACATTTAATGCTCCATATATAGGGTAGAAATTCATATATAGGGTAGAAATTGATGTGATCGAGAGAGATTGAAAAGTCCCATAGCATTTCGTTTGTATGTGGCAAATATTGTCCAATCGTGGACCAACTAGGCTCAAAAGATTCATCTCGTGATGTACAACTAAACTGTGTAATTAGTTATTTTTTTACTTATATTTAATACTCTTTACATGTGGGTACAAATTGATGTGATGGAGAGAGAGTGAAAAAAAACTTGGAAGTTGGGAGGTAATCTAAACAAGGCCTTAGTTTCGTTCTAAGTCAAATTTCTCCTATTGTGGCCTCAATTTTATTAAGGAAAAAAAATACAAACATCTACAAATTTAAATAAAAAATGCACTATCAAGATCTTGCATTGTTGATGTGTTTTTCCTCTAAACTTTATCCAATGGTATACTTGGCTGTTGCGTGCTTGAAGATGGCCCGTAGTAGCGCTTGAAGATGGCCCATAGTAGCTTTCTACAACGGCGATTTCTCAACATGAATTCCAATGCTTGGGGAGTACTCCCTCCGTACAACCTTGACTTCATAGTTTTATAAAAATACTCATTATAAAGTGATATATTTATATTTTTATAAAAATACTCATTATAAAGGTTTTTTTTGAAAGGATGCAAAAAGCTTTGCCGCGATTTCTATTAGATGAAAAAAAAAAAAAAGGCAAGTGCTAGCCCAGGTTTTTTTAATGAAAACCGGGCCGAAAAAACCATACAAATGATGAGGGTACCCTACTCATCAAGCATAACATAGGTATCAAAGTCAACACTCACAACTCCCCTTACAACTTGGTCGAATCGATCCAACTCTCTACTACTACTATCACCACTCATACCACAACTTACAACTTGGTCAAAACGAGCCAACTGCCATCAGCTCCAACTAACAACAAATGGCTGAATAAAACGACCCAACTAAAACAAATTGGGGAACTGAACACCATCACCCTTGAGAAAGCACCATGACTGATGGCAATAGGACCACAACGAAAACTGGATCGCCTAGCAAAGCCTTCAAGAAGAAAACGACGCCAAGAGCATCGCCATGCTAGCCCAACAAAGGAAAGGTTTTCACCTGCAAATTCAGCGCGGTAGGAGAAGAGGACGCAAGGGACGTCTCCAAGGAGGGCTCGGCGTCCGCAGACATCATTGTCCAAGCTTTTGCCCGACCTCGTACAACCTCCAAACCCGCCGCCGCCGAAGACCACCAGAGGTAGGCTGACCTGAGGAAACCGGCCCGAGCAAGAAGAAAGGCGGGTGGCGGGGAGAAGAGAGCCGGGATCAGAAGAAGCCCCTGTCGCCCAGCCCACCACCGTCCCAGCCCCCTGCCAAGCAGTCCCAGCATCAAACCACGCCGTGCAGAGTCTCCAGCAGCGCTGTTATGGACTTCCGTCATCAGCACCCCGGATCCAACAGAGAAGCGTTGTCCCCGAGCATGGAGGCCAAGGCTGACCGCCGCCGCAGCATCCGATCTCGGCCCTACCAGATGTGAAGACGCCGCGGTCAGGGCCGCCGCAACCCACGCCAGTGAAGGCCGGAGAGCTTCAACACCGGACTTCACCAACTCGAAGATGCGAGGAGGAGCGGATCCGGGCGGAGGGTGCTGGATCCGCCCGCCCTAGGACTCGGTGTGCCACCGGCCGAGCCTCCCCGAAGAGCACACCTGCTGGAGCCCCAAATGAAGCGGAGGAGAGCAGATCCAGCGAGAAAGAGCAGATCTAGGCAGGGGAACGTGGCTCCGCCCGCCCCGCGGAGCCGCAGCACCGCCGGGCCGAGGTCGCCGTGAAGCTCGGCATGAGCCAGGCACAAACAGCGAACCACGGGAGAGAAAGGAAGGGAGGAAGAAGAAGCCCGGCCGCCGCCCTAGACCTCCGCCGGGCCCCCGTCAAGCTCAAAGCGGCCGGCCCGGGTAGCCGCCGGGAGGGCCTGGGGTGAGCGGTGGCGAGCACCGCCCCAGTCGTCGCCCCCAGGGAGAGCGGCGCTGGGGGCGAGCGGCTTCTATTATAAAGTGATATATTTATATTATAAAAAGTATTTTTTAAGACAAATCTATTTATATGGTTTTTACATTTTCAAACTTAACAACTTAAAAGTTATTTATAATTATTTATGTTCTCAATGTTTAACCTACATCTTGTTCAAAACAATATTCTTTTCATATAGAGAGAGAATTGTGTCAGGCTGCGTCTTTGGTCGGCGGTCTGCTCTCTCACCGACGATAGTTGTGACATCAATCAGCCCGTGAAAGTCAAGTTTTAACACCGCCCTTCCTACAGTAGGACGAGTCGACGATACCATCGAGTGGCATGGCATCCACGACGATGGTAGTAGTAGGTACAAGCAGGAACGACGATACGATACGATCGAGTGGCAGCCACGCTCGATGGTGCTGCAGTAGTAGTAGGTACAGACAGGAACGAGTGAACGACCGAGGGAACAACGCGGAGGAAACCACCGTACGCTCCCCTTTTTTTCTGAATGAATGTACGGAGCACCTTGGTTTTCTACTTTTCTGCGTGTACTAGTATAATCCAGGTTCCAGGAAGAGTCGAGTCGAAGGTTGTAATAAGAGCTGGAATGCTATTCGTGGGTGTAGTCCAGCCACGTACTGTACGTACGTACCCTGGCAGGACAGAAATATCAACGGAATGGAACCTTCGGATGGTCGGCGACAGTGCGACGTGATTCCATTCCATTCCAAGCCTGTCGTCGTGCGGCCGAAAGGCGTCGCTACAGCGCGTGGAGAAAAACGAAACAGGTACACCGGCTGTGTACGGCGGCGACGAAGCCAGGCCACGTACCGCCTTTCAAGCGCAAAAGCGCGCGCAGATCTCGTATCGTCAGATCATCACTTCCCACTTCCCGGCCTGCCTCGCTGCCACTGTCCGTCCGTGGTCAAGATTTGTGATCTGTAGGCCTTTTCTTCCTCCTGCTTGACGCGACCGCGATCTTTTCTGGCAGACTGGCAGGGGATTAGGGCGTGGCGCTGCCTGCCGCCCAGCTCATGGCGGCCGCGAGAGTGGTCAAAAAGGCCCAGAGCACAAAGGCCAGTTCGTCCTTGGTGCCTCCGGCTTTGTTGGCATCTCCGGCTGCCTGGGGCCGATGAACAGTTCCAGGCAATTGGCAATTGGCAACTTCGACAAGCGAAGAGCGCGCAGAGCAGGACAGCTGGACAGTAGTAGGAGTAGGATTAGCTTTTGGAGGGGAATATTTGCTCCCGCCGCAGATGTGGATGGTGGCTTCCCCTTGGCCCATTGGGTCGCGACGTCGGGCCCGCCGGTCGTCGACTCGTCGTCCTCGCGTCTGGCTCCTCCGTCGCCGTCGCCCTCAGCGCAAAAAGCGAGGCAGATAGCCCCGCAGATTCGGTGGCCCGCGTGCCGCTGCCGCCTCCGCCCCCCGCCCGGCCTACCTCCATCATCTATCGTCGTCCCCTACTACGCTACCATGATTCGGATGCCAATGGCGTCACAGTACGATAGATCGATCGTACAGGTCCGTCCGGCCGGCACGCGTGGCTTGCTGGTCTCGCCTTCTTCTTGGCTGCGATCGAAGCACGCATGACGAGCGAGGTGCCACCCGCCGCTCCGAGACACGTCGCGTCGCGCCGGTGTTCATGGCGGGGCACCAGCAGGCCAGGTCGTTTGCAAAGCGCATGTTGCGTCCAAGACTAGCGTCACTTGGGATGGGACGGGAGCCGTGCACCCAAGGGAAGCAGATGATATGCAGATGCCCGCCCATTCGGTGTACCTTTCTTTCTTTCGCTTGCAATCTAGTAGTAATTGGCTAGGCCTGCTGCGCGTGCACAAGTTGTCCAGCGTGGTGGTCTTGGGTGCCCAGCTCCACCTCCATCTCCACCTCCGCACGCGGCTGGCTTGGCATTTTCTTGGACTCGTCGTCGCCCAATGGTCCTCATCTTCATCGCTGCTGCCGCTTTATTTCTCCAAGTTCCAGAAGCAGTCTACCTTCAGCTTCGCATGATGGAGTCTCACACTCGTGCATGTCGTGTTCTCTGCTTAATGATGATCGTTTGAAAGCTAAGAAGTTAATCACGCAAGGATTCTGCTAGGGATTAATTACCCATTTTATTCTCCGTACTGGATGGATGGACACGGTAATCGTGCGGCCGGTTTCTTGTATGTGAAGAACTACTAGCTAATGGAACGAGGTAGCTAGAGGCTTATTGGACCGTAGTAGGAAAAGGATTGAGCGATCTTGTCATGCATCTCATTGGTTTATTGACTTTTTCTAAATAAAAGCTCACGCAGTTTGTAATGATACACGAAGTTGATTGCAGGTCTTTCCCACTACTACATTGCATTGCTTTATCCGTTACGTGCGTGGTGCGTCGCCGCGCGAGCTAAGCAAGTACCAAAGCAGGTGTACTCGCAACTGAAACGAAGTTATCTTATTCTTATCTGCACTCACCTTTAATTTTATATAGAAGATATCTTATTATATTCAGTAGTTAATAGTTATTAGTGGCCTGGACTCCTAAAGCAACCCGAATATCACCCGCAACAGGGACAGCTCTGTAAATTACTAAACTAGTAAAGACACAACTTGCGCGTTGCACAGCCATAGAACAGGCAGAAATGGGATGCTGTCGTCGCAAGTAGCCAGCTAGGAATGTCACCAACGCGCAGCGTGATGATGGATCTATAAACGCAGCACGATCTCACAGAAAGTCATGTTACCTACTAGTAGTACCGTTAGCGCGTGGGCGAGAGATATGCTGCCCCCTCCACGCGCAAGGATCAGCCACCGTACCGGGTGCCCATGCCGCGCGTGGTGCCGGCTGCTTGTGGAAATCACCCAACTTTCGTGTGTGGAATTGGATTCAAGTGAAATTTAGACTAACTTCTAGTCTAATTCATTCACATGTGAGTTGATGTGGATACATGTGTGCATCCAAATAAGACCTTAGGGTTTCTTTGTTACACTTATTCTCTACGAGGATTGAGGAGAATATGAACTAATTTTCTCCTCAATTCCTTCTAATCACCAATACAAATGATTAACCCAAAGAAACTCTTATAAATGACCAAGAGTATCGGACCAAATGAGTTACACAAGATACAACTCTTGTGTTTGTTGCCATAATTCATAGGCTTGAATTTGGCTCATCAGGTCAACACAGACATGCTCGGTTAAAGATACACCCCTAAAAGGATGGTATCCAATGTTTAACTCCTACAGGCTTTATCTCCCGTTCCCATTTGCTAACCTCTCTTTTCATTCTAAGCTCATCGCCCCCTCCGGCGCCTGCACCGCTGGCTCACCATTGCACCTCGTCTCACCCCCTCAATCTACCTTCTGATTGGTGGCTCTCCTATCATTGGACGCTGAGCTGCCCTCTCCTTGTTGGCTCACTGTCAGCCCTCGCTTTGCCTCTTCATCCTCTGTTCTCTCCTCTCCATCTCTAGTTGGTAGCAATGTCAAGTCACTAGCACAAGGGATAACACCTTGCCATCTATTGCTCTTGATATCTTTCTTTCTCCTATTGTTCACCTCTCCGGCTCCGGCGATAGGATGAGTGGATCCATCCCCTATCCTAGTCTCCTCCTCCTTGTCTTCTAGTCCACAAGCTAGTTTAATATGATGCCATGGAAAGGAGATGTCATGGACCACATGGTGTAAAGACTCGACAAGAGATGAGATAGCTAGAATGCTAGAAGTGGGTTGTTAAAACACAATGAAGGTAAAAGTATAAGATAGCGCTTTGCCTTTCACCGTTCATGAGGTGATTAGAGAAGAGCTAATGGCCTAGTCGATAGGATATGGTTGTATGGGTCTAGTTGGACCCAACCAATGGCTATTTTTTAAGCCTTTGGAAATCCAAAGAGGAGGGCAAATAAGTGAATTAATTTTCAACCATCTCAACTAGTTGTTAAATAGTCACTTCAAGGACGACGATCGACATCCTGCCAGCAGAAATCATAGCACTCTGAGAATCTGTTTGGATCCGTTACTACACAAAGTTAGTTAGCTAATAGCTGTAAATTTTTAGCTTGCTAATTTTTAGCAGGAGAATGATTGGATCCACTTGCTAATACACTAATAGGCAGTTAGATAGTCAATTGAAGATGCATATATATGAACTATTAGCACCAATCACTAACTCCAAACCTACTAATAGAATTAATAGTTACTAATCCTACAAGTACTAGTCAAAAGATTTATTAGCAGGTCTAAATCTACTAATTTTTAGTGCTAGTCGATGCCAACCAGACCAAACAGGTCGGGATAGATAGGATACAAGTCCTGCAGGACCCACGCCTCCCTCATCCGTACGGCTCGGTACCCAGGACCCGTTTCTACTAGACGTACACGTACGGAACTAGCAATCTAGCACCACTAGAACTAGAAGCCAGCAGCCGCCCGCCGGCGCGAGCGCGAGAGAGGAAAAATGAGCGCGCGGGCGTGTGTGGCTCCGGGGCCCCGGCAAGTCCATCAAGGAAGCGCGCGGAGTGCTGCTGCTAGCAGCTAGCAGACTGACAGCCACAACACAAGCCCGGCGCTCGCTGTCACGGATCGTCCGATCCTGCTGGGGGAGGCGCCGCCGGCTCAGGGTCCGCGACCGCGACGGCCACGCACGCACGCGTCGTCGTCTTCCCTTCCATCGCGCTCGCTCGATGGTGCCCCCGCCTCGTCCTGCCTGCCTTATCTCCTCGTACCGGCAGCACGGATGGTGGACGGGCGTAGTACGACGGGCCCCGCGCGCTCGGCCTCGCGCTCGGTGGTCGTGTCGTGGCGCGGCCCCGGGGCTCGTTCGCGATCCGCGATGCTGCGTTGGTTTTGCGCTGGGGCGTCGAATCACGCAACGCGCTCGCGCGGCCACTTGTTGGCCCCGCCGGCGGCGGCGGTGGATTATGCTTATGCCGCCGGAGGTGCGGTGTGCGGGTGCGGCCGGAGGAAAAAAGGGCTCGCTAGGTGCCGGTGCGTGCGTGTGTGGCTGTGGCATGGGCGCATGCATGGCTCTGGCTGTTCGGGCCTAGAACGGCCGGGATTTTTTCAGCGGGTTCCTCCTGCGGTCCTGCCTTTTCCTCAGAGGGCCGGCGGCCTCTCCTGGCCGGCCAACAATAGGTAGGCGCTGCGCATAACAAAAGGTGATTGAAATGAATGGGAAAAAAGATTTTAAAAAAAACGAATACGTGACTGGATCGTGTAGATTGCAGTGCATGTGTGTTTCAGATAGACAGATGTATATCAGCAGGGGCATGGGTTCTTTCTTGGTGCCTCATCTTTGTCCATGCATATCCTGGAAAATGTGGGGGGTGGTAGTAGAGGATTGGATGTAGCCTTGACAGTTGACATGATGAATTGATCGATGATATCCATACATAGTGCGCTAAAAGTAAACACATTTTTCCTTCTCCTGGAAATTATTGCAGTTGGATATCATTTTTTAATTGAATTCACCGACCTTTTTTTGAAACTTCAGCGGTTGCTCTGCTATATAATACTTATTTATCATTTAAGAAAGGGACACACCAGAGTTTTTTGAATTTTACCAGACTTGCGTAGCTCAAAACAAGGTACTAGTATCACGAGCAAATCCATGGGGAATGTCGTAGCGGTTTACAGCAGGGAGATATTGTAACATGTATTATATCAGAACTATGAGTTCGCTGTCACAGAAAGTTTGTGTACGAACGGTGCGGCGTGTCCTAATTTTCAGGGTATTGTTTAGATCTACGCGTCCACTTTGGAAGCCAAGAGACAGAAATTAGTATAACGTCATCCTGTGATCATCATGTTCTGAGGATCAAATGACTACCATAAGCTTTGCTAATCTATCGAGATCAACACGATGTAGTATGAATGAGCAAAAAGCCCGTGAGATGGACAACCGTTATATAAAGCAAATTTTACTAGGAACAGCTGTGCTTTGTTAGACGTTATGGTTGAATAGAAATGATTGTAACACTTTTGCATAGGTATTTTTCAGGGTGACGTTAATCCAACAGTGTTCCATGCTATATAGAGAGTAGGAGCGACCATTGTTTAAGGCGGGCTGCAAAAGCTGGGAGACCTAAATTTTGGCAATTTTTATGAGAAGTTTAGATGGAGCTTTACAAATCGTATTATGGACTAGCATTTTTTTTCTCTTTGGTTGCGCTCACTAGTTAGGTCAAACTTTGTTTTTCACGTTTGTGTAAGACTTACGGATTTTTTATTCCGATTATCAGTTGTATACACATGGGACGAAGCCAGGAAAAAAAATTAGGTGGGGCTGAACTAAAGTTCCTAACGCCGTGCTGCTCGCCGCCCAAAGCTCGACGTTGCGGACTGCGCCTGCGCTACTGCGGCGTGTGGCCTGCCGACGATGCCTGCCTTGCCGCCTCACCAGTGGCCTGCGTCTAAGCCGTGGGCCCATGCGTAGAAGCCGCCGCGGCAACGCTGTCTGCTTTGGTACATCGACTCACGAGTGGATAGGATAGTTAGGTTTTATAAAGTGATTGGGACTTGGTTTTTAACTAGAGAATCCTTTGTGTCTATTGAATTCTTGGCTCAATAAGTAAAAGAAATCTTTTTTTCTATATCCAGAAAATCTCAGCCCCTCCTACCTTATACGTATACATGAAATTTTAAGAATAATTTCGAAGTTCTCCGCGTGTCTGGGAGCTGTAGGTAGGGCTTAAGCCCACAAACCCGGCCGTTGGCTCTGTCCCTGGCTGTATACCATCCACAGATGGTAGAGATTGGAACTTTATTCTTTTGTCTAAAAAAATATAGCTAGCTAGGCACTTGTTCCTTTATTAAAACCTAGCTAGTAGTTACGTATTGTATCCAAAGTAGAAGAGTGCGAACGATCGACAGATGGATTTGTGTGGTAATGTGGTGTTCTTTGTCTCACTTGACCACGGAGAATGGCCAATGGGAAAACAGAAACAAATACGTACCGTGGCCGCTGATCAATCAAGCTAGGTGACCCGCCCGTGCCGTGTGGAGCCGATCAGGTAACGTAGTTGTGACAACTCTTGTTCGATCGTGCTTGACACACACTGCACTATATCTGGTCCCCAAGAGACATACATATTAGCACGTATAGTACATAGAGAGAGAGAGAGAGGAGTCGACATTTCGGCCGTGAGGAAATTGCATACATCGATTACCATTGCGTTCGGTCTATATCGACAGAAAATATCTGCAGTTTGATCAGCACAGGACTCATCACCATACAAATATTGATGTAGTGATGTTGGATTGCACGCACGTACTCGCAATACTAAGAAACAACTAGAAGCGGACACCACCGTACCTCGTTGATCGATCGAAAAAGGAACCAAATCCAGAGGATTACTTCAACTTACTAACAGCAAACCAAAAAACCGATAGACTTGTTCGTATCTTTTTGGCTCTAGCTATCGACCGATCCACCTTCTCATCCTCATTATCATCTCATCTCATCTGCCGACCCCACTCGCTCGATGCAATCTCCAGACATCGTGGGGGGCAAGCACCAGGAGCCATCGATCGCGCGCAGCAGTCAACTGATGCGGCTCGCCAGCCACTCAGCCGGCGTTAGCGGCAGCGGCCGGCGGCACATCATTCCCCCACTCGCCGGGATCTCGATTCCACCACAGCCCACACTACTTGCTCCCCGCCCGTGGCCCACGACGGTCCACAGGACGACGACGACGACGACCCCCCGGGCCCGAGCCGGCACGGCGCCGCGCGCACCATGTTGTCCTCCGGCTCCGGTCCATCCACAGGCCACAGCCACCCATCCGCGACCGTCCATGCCCTGATGTCCGTTCGGCCAAATGCCAGGCCGCGCATCAGGCTTTTCCCCTAGTTCCTTCACACACCATTTCCCCTTCATCCTCACCGTCACGGCGTCGCGGGCGCCCACCACCACCACCAGTCCAGTCCACCACGACAAGTCGACGACAAGCTAGCAAGCCCAACGCGATGGCGCGGTGCGTGCCTGCCTGACACTGACACGGCACCGGTGACCGGTGACCGGTGACCCCTCCCGGCCGTCAGTTCACAGCTAGCGGATGCGAATGGAACGAGATACAGTAGCAGCAGCTTATTAGTTAGTGCGATCTGTCTCACCCGGAGCCGAGACGCCTGACAGCAGTGCTGATGAGGCTTTTCCTTTCCGTAACAAAGGACGTACTAGTACGTGCACTCGCACCCCGGCCACTAGGCGCTACCGCACTAACTTCTACTATCTCCCAGCAGATATCGAGTCGGCGTCTCCCCTATAAAAACCACCACGAGTGCCACGAAACACCTCGCACCACACCCAGGGATTAAAAAAAACTGCTTTGCTTGCTTGCCTAGTGCTCGCTCGCTCGCTGCTAGTACGAACGCCGTACTTGGCCTGCACTGCACCGGCCCTGCCAAGAAGCCGGGCGCGCCGCCGCGTGCATAAAGGGACGGCGGCCGGAGTGTCGATCGTTGCTGTTCCGCTGGTTGCAAGAAGGACCGATAGGAGGCAAGCCCGGAGCCGGAGAGCCATGCTGCACGGCGGCGAGGAGAAGAAGGGGAAGGTGAAGAAAGGGTGGCTGGCGGTGCGCGTCGGCGCGGAGGGCGACGGCGCCGGCTTCCAGCGGTTCGTCATCCCCATCGCGTACCTGTACCACCCGCTGTTCCGCCGCCTGCTGGAGGCCGCACGCGACGCCTACGGCTACGACTACTCCGCGGGGCCGCTCCGCCTGCCCTGCTCCGTCGACGAGTTCCTCCGCCTGCGCGCGCTCGTCGACCGGGACACGCAGCACCAGGCGGCGGGGCCGCCCTCCTCCCTCGTCCTCGTCGTCGCACCGCGTGCACGCCGGCGGAGGGTCACATGGACACCACTACTCCCTCTCGCCGTGCACCCGCGCCAAGGTCACCTCGTGAGTCATGATCGATTACTCGATCATGGCCGGCCGGCCTGCCTGCTGGCTGCTGGTCGGGTTGATCAACCTTGGCGGGCTTTCCCTACGCGCGCGGCGGCGGCGGCGGCGACCGTGAGGAATGAATGAGCCCATGTCTGTCTGGTGGTGTCTAGAGTGAGGGGACAGAGGCAGTAGTCGTAGATTAGCTAGCCCGGAGGATGCTTCCTCTTTGATTTCCAGTTTTGCCTCTCTTTGCTCTTCTCCTTTTTCGCGTTTGATTCTGCAGGCGCTTGTACTATGATATATAGAATTAACAGATGGATCGGTGTATGATTAATACCGTACGTAGCTGAGTTAACACTCCATACACAGACAGTTGCAGCTCTTCTTCATGACTTCATCCGTCCATGTATATCGGCATGATATTCCTTTCAGAACTGTTCACTTCGGAATTCAGCTACCTACACAGGTCCTAGAAACGCAATCATATATACGATGCGTATCGGCATACGAAGATTAGATTGCTTGGCGTGGAATTGAGGGGGGTGCGAAAACGTGATACGGTTCATCAATCAAAGATTCCAAGAACGAACGTCATCACGAGAGATCGAATTCAGCCCATGCATCTATCTCAAACTTGAGCGGCAGGCAGGCATGCCTTTGATGAGTGCTTTCAGTTCAGATATCTTTTTCCCTTTACTTGTTATACCCGTTCCGTCAATTATTCTCCACCGCGTTAAATGTCAGGCAGCAGATCGAGCTAATGCTAATCATGCATGATGATCTCCCAGTCCCAGGTTTGGTTCTTGACTTGTCCGGTTGATTTGATCAGTCGTGCTCTCTCGGTCTCTCCTGTTGCCGGTTTATGTCGTGTCGGTTCCACGGCAGGTTCGTTTCGGTTCAGTTCAGTTCAGTGCTGACTGCTGAGTCATGGATCGACGGGGTTGGGGTGGGGTTCGGAGGAGAGGACGACGGACAGACGACACGCGGATCTCGACTGGCTGGCGGACTGGGCCAATTTCAGGTGTAGGCAGCCTTTCTGCCTGTACGAGAATTGACACTATGTTCCCTACCACTTCGTGCTCAACGTGGGGGTTATAGCCTGATGCCATCGAACTAGCGTCAGGCAAACGGCAGATGGACGTATAGAGTTCAGTTCCGGTGCCATCGGTAGAACCGTTGCCTTTTGTTTCCTACTCTGTAGATACTTCAACGTGAAACAAGCGCCCTTTCGAGAGAGAGAGAAAAAGGCCGGGTATATTACAAATGCCACCAGTGCCTATACACATAATACACGGCGCTATGTATCTTAGTATCTGCTCAAAACGATTTAGGTGATGCTCTCTCCGTTCTTTTTTACATGTTAGATAGTTTCGTCCAAAGTCAAATATTGCTAACTTTGAGTGTCACTTATGCAAGTTGATTTTAAGTTCTGCTGAAAACCCATAAGCGGCGGTCATTTGCAATAGGTCTTTTGTTCGAATTGGATTTTACATGTCACCACTCTAGCAACTATAGCCTCTCACGTGGAGGCCTGACCCATATTTACAGGACTGCTAACAATCTGAAAAAAATGGAATACTGAAGCACACCTTGAGCCATCAAGGTTTGGGATAATCTAGCTTATATATGCAAGTAGTTCACCTTTGAGTGTCACTATGCAAGTTGATTTTAAGTAATGTAAAAAGCTGAAACGAACTGAACTCTTAACTCTCTGCATCTAGCTTATATATGCAAGTAGATAGTTCACCTTTGAGTGTCACTATGCAAGTTGATTTTCAGTACTCTTATATATACTGAATTACTGATCCCACTGTCAACGAGTACAGTACATGCCCGTACCTATCTCATTCGCACTGACATAGGATATCATATAATTTAACCCCAACGTACGCGTTATTGAGACCCTTTTTCCTGGATTGAGCACTAAACAACTTCTAGATGAGGTTTAGTACCCAGGAATCACGTAGAGTAGTGCAGGTCTCACTCTATCTGCTCTCCAATCTTGTAACCCCAGATTTCTTCTCAACAGGGAGTCAGAGAAGTACACCCTGGTTCGCCCGTTCGTCCCGAGTCGCTTGCTTTGCCATGCTCTTTATTAAGCTTTTGCTTTTTGCCAAAGAGGTGATAATGGCCGCATTTTATTTGGCGCCACTACTGTGGTGGTTCTGATCCAAGACGACGGAGATATGGGTCCATACTCATCTTTCAGTGCCGACTGGACAAAGTGATCGACGATGCAGGGTAAAGCTGGAGTCATCGATCGGCAGAGGTGACAGCACGAGCGGCTTGTTTAGTTGCCGCTGCTGCGGGCAAGTGGAGATCGGAATTTTGGGAACCCGGCCGGTGTGGCCAGATGCCATTGGTTGGCCAGTCTTAATCCGGGAAAACGAATTTCTCTTAGCAGCATTAGTACCACTTTGCCTAGTTGCGTTATTAACAAAATATTTAGGAAAATTTAGTACCCAAGTAAAAAGGAAATGGACTCGAAGTGCTTGAAGAAGATGCTTGATAAGCAGCATTTCAGTTTTGAGCAAACTATTTGGGTGCTTGTCCGCTCTATACTGCAACTAATACTGCGCAGTTGAACCCTACTGAAACTTAGCATTCTCTATTCTAGCTCGTTTCACTCTTGACCATATATGCTTCGTCAGCGTTTCATTGCATTTCATGTTGTTAGCAGTAGTGATTCCGATCCACTAACGTGTTTTGCGAGCTAACTCCTTATTTTGCCTTTTACTTGGATGAAGACCATAACTTCAAGGTATGGGGGTGTTCAAGCGGTGATGCACTAGCCCATATAACCTCATATAACACATGAGCTTATTTGTCTGGGTCTGAAAGATGTCTTTTATCATTTCAAGAGGCTGCAGCTCTACCCATGACAATATAGGTTACAATTCACTTTGTAAATCTGACTTTGTCCTATTGTAACACTCCATAAAGATATGCCCAATAGTTCAAGATACTCAAAAATTGAAGCAACAATTTTAACCTAAGTAAACTCTAAACCCCATAGCACCGTGCCACCAAAGTTTCCCTAGAAAAAGTGTCATGTACGGTAACACGTACACCAGAAGAAGAAGCCGCCCGCGTCGCCGACGCGCGACGGCAGAGCGCCCGGGGGCCGAGGAGGCTGCCTTGGCGGCGCAGGAGCCGTCCCAGTGGCTAAGATAGGAGGGTTTTGTTAGTATCCCTAGAATTATGGAAAGATTAGTTGCTATTTTCATTCTCAGTAAGGATTATATATCCTCTTGTATCGGCACTTTTGTGGTTAAGCAAATTCAGTATCAATCTAATCTTTCTCTCTAAAAAACCTAAGCCTACGGCGGAGGGGCAAACCTCGCCGGAGAAGATGACGGACCGAGGCTACGACCTACGAAGCCGAGGGCCAGCTACCCTTGGGCTCGACGCCCTTGACAACCTGGTATCACGGTCTAGTCGATCCACGCCAGCAGCCACTGCCGCCGCCAACCCTAGCCCACCACCACACCTAGCTGCTCCACCGAAGTCCACCACCACCGCCGCCCGCCCGACCCTCCGGGTTCACCATCGTCGTCGGCTGCATCCTCTTGCCGGCACCATGGGGGGACGACCTCAAAGCCGCCATCGATGCCCTCACCAAGTCCGTCACCACGATGCAACAAAGATTGAAGCCAACGCCAAGGCCATCGCTGATCTGACCGTCGCCGGCTCACGCGGGTCCGGATCGCGCACGGGATCGGGAGGCGAAAACTTCCAGGATCGGCCGCCCAAGCATTGGCGCCCGAAATTCCCGCACTACGACGGCAAGAGCGATCCGCTAGTGTTCCTCAACCAGTGTGAATCGTTCTTCACACAACAGCGCATCATGCTGGGGGAGCGCACGTGGATGGCGTCCTACAATCTTCAGGACGCAGCGCAGCTATGGTACATGCAGGTCCAGGCGGATGGAGGCACACCATCATGGGAACGCTTCAAGGAGATGCTCAATCTCCGTTTCGGACCGCCACTGCGCTCGGCCCCCCTCTTCGAGCTCGCGTCGTGCCGACGTACTGGCACCGTGGAGGAGTACCAGGACCGGTTCCAAGCCCTCCTGCCCCGAGCCGGTCACCTCGACGAGTTGCAGCGCGTCCAGCTGTTCACGGGGCGGTCTCCTTCCACCACTCGGCCTCCAAGTTCAAAAACCTGAACCCTCAAACGCTGGCCGCGGCCATGAGTCTCGCCCGCCAGATGGAACTCCCCGGAGCAATACTACGCCTCCACGCCCAAGGCGCCGGCAAGGGGTGCTGCCGACGCCTAGCCGCGCCCTGCGCCCCGCCCGTGGTGGCTAAGCCGGCGCCCGCCACGACGTCGCTCGAGGGCCGCCCCATCAAGCGCCCCGACCCAGGCCGAGCAAGATGAACACCGCCGGCTTGGTTTGTGCTTCAACTGCGATGAGCGCTACAGCAGGGGGCACAACAATGTCTGCAAGCGGCTCTTCTTCGTGGACAGCATGGCAGAGGAAGATGACGACGCCGCCGAGACCGGGAGCACACACGACGGGGAGGCGCCCATGTTCTCCCTCCACGCCGTGGCGGGCGTTGCAGTGGGCGCCCCAATCCTGCTTCGCGTCACTGTGGGTGCCACGTCCCTCGTTGCCCTCGTCGACACGGGATCCACGCACAACTTCATCGGCGAGGAGGCTGCACACCGCACCGGGCTCTCCATCCAGTCAAGGCCGCTCCTCACCGTGACAGTCGCGAACGGCGAGAAGGTGGCCTACCCCGGTGTTCTCCAGCAGGTGCCCATCGCCATCGAGGGCATGACGTTCGACATCGACCTCTACGTCATGCCCCTCGCTGATTACGACATGGTGCTGGGTACGCAGTGGATGGCCCCCTTGGGACGGATCTCCTGGGATGTCGCCACCCACTCCTTGTCGTTCCACAGAGACGGCCGGCTCGTCTGTTGGTCCGGCGTAGCCAGCTCTGCAGCCCCGACGTCCCACGCTGCGACCGGCGAGGGTCCACTCCTGGAGGGCCTACTGGAGTCCTTCTCCGACGTGTTCGCCGAGCCATCGGGCCTGCCCCCACCGCGTGGCCGCGACCACCCCATCGTCCTCAAGCCGGGCGCGGCCCCGGTGGCAGATCCGCCCCCTACGGTACCGCGGCACACAAGGATGAGCTCGGCGTTAATGTGCAGCCATGATCGAACAAGGCATTATGCGCCGCAGCACTTCAGCGTTTTCATCACCAGTGCTCCTCGTCAAGCCCGGGACGGTTCGTGGCGATTCTGCGTCGACTACCGCGCACTGAACGCACTCACCGTTAAGGACGCCTTCCCGATCCCCGTCGTGGAGGAGTTGCTCGACGAACTTCACGGCGCGCGGTTCTTCACCAAGCTGGACCTGCGCTCCGGCTACCACCAGGTGCGGATGCGGCCGGAAGATGTCCACAAGACGGCGTTCGGCACCCACGACGGCTTGTGCGAGTTCCTGGTGATGCCGTTTGGTCTCGCAACGCGCCGGCGACGTTCAATCGCTCATGAACGACGTCCTTCGGCCGTTTCTCCGCCGGTTTGTGCTTGTTTTCTTTGATGACATCTTGATTTACTGATCCAGTCTGGGCGGATCACCTTCGCCATCTCCGCATCAGATCTTGGCCGAAGCCCGCCCGGCACCTCTTCGTCAAGCGTTCCAAGTGCGCTTTCGGCGTCACGTCGGTCTCCTACCTCGGCCACATCATCTCGGAGAGCGGCGTGGCCATGGATCCGGCCAAGGTGCAGGCTGTTCTCGGCCCGGTGCCCTGCACGCTTCCGGTCCGGGCTTCCTCGGCTTGGCGGGCTATTACCGTCAGTTCGTCCTCAACTACGGCGCCATCGCAGCCCCCCTCACGAGGCTCTTGAAGAAGGACGGCTTCTCCTGGTCGGAAGAGCGGCGTTCGTCGCACTCAAGGCCGCCACGGCGTCAGCGCCCGGTCCTCGCTGCCGAGACTTCACTCGGCCATTCGTCGTCAAGTGCGACGCTTCGACACACGGCTTCGGGGCGGTGCTCATCCAAGACAAGCATCCTGTCGCCTACTTCAGCCGACCGATCGCCCCACGCCACCGCTCTCTCGCTGCCTACGAGCGGGAACTGATTGGGCTTGTGCACGCCGTCCGCCACTGGCGTCCTTACCTCTGGGGCCGGCACTTCACAGTCAAAACGGACCATTACAGCCTCAAGTTCTTACTGGACCAACGGCTGGCCACGATCCCCCAACATCATTGGGTCGGGAAGCTTCTGGGCTTCGACTTCACGGTGGAATACAAGCCGGGTGCCCAGAACGTCATCGCGGATGCCTTGTCGCGCCCGCGACACGGAGGACAGCGCGGCTGCGGCGCTCGCCCTGTCGGCTCCGCACTTCAACTTCATCGGCAGGCTGCTGCGCCTCGCTCACGCCGCGGACCCGCGCTGGTGGCCCTCCAGGGGCGAGATCGCTGCGGGCACCCGCACGGGCGCCGTGGGCTGTCCGCGGCGGTCTAGTGACCTACGCCGGCCGCCTCTACATCGCGCCGTCATCCCCGCTAGCTGCTAGAGATCATCGCAGCAATCCACGAAAACGGCCACGAGGGCGTCCAGCGCACGCTACATCGTCTCAGACGCGACTTCCACTTCCCCGGGATGCGCAGGCTTGTCCAGGACTTCGTGCGCGCGTGTGCTACGTGCCAGCGGCACAAATCGGAGCACCTCCACCCAGCCGGCCTGCTTCTGCCACTGTCGGTGCCCACAGTGGTGTGGTCCGACATTGGGCTGGATTTTGTCGAGGCCCTCCCCAAAGTTCGCGGCAAATTGGTCATCCTCACCGTGGTAGACAGGTTCAGCAGGTACTGTCATTTTATTTCTCTGGCTCACCCCTACACTGCAGAGTCCGTCGCACAGGCCTTCTTCGCCGACATTGTCCGCCTCCACGGGGTGCCCTAGTCCATGGTGTCCGATCGGGATCCCATCTTCACCTCGACGTTCTGGCGTGAGTTGATGCGTCTCATGGGGACTAAGCTGCACATGACCTCGGCGTTCCACCCCCAGTCGGATGGCCAAACTGACGCAGCGAACAAGGTGATCACCATGTACCTTCGCTGCTTCACGGGCGACCGGCCCCGACAGTGGCTCTGTTGGCTTCCCTGGGTGGAGTTTGTTTACAACACGGCGTACCAGACTTCGCTCCGCGACACGCCGTTCCGCATCGTCTACGGCCGGGATCCTCCGTCCATCCGCTCGTATGAGGCAGGGGAGACGCGAGTGGCTGCCGTCGCCAAGACCATGGCCAAGCGCGAGGAGTTTCTGCAGGATGTCCGGTTCAGGCTGGAGCAGGCACAGGCGGTCCACAAACGCCACTACGACAAGCAGCATCGCGCGGTGGCATACGCCGCGGGGGCGGGGTGCTGCTGCGCCTGAGACACCGCCCGTTGCGTCCCCCGGGCCACCACCACGACGAGCAAGCTGAAGCCTCGCTTCTACGGGCCGTTCAGTCACAGAGATCATCAACGCCGTCGCCGTTCGCGTGGCGCCGCCAAAGCCGAAGCTCGACTCCATGACGTCTTCCACGCCGGGCTTCAAAGAAGTGGCAGGGGCCGCCCCAGCTACCCCCCCCTGCCGTTCATCCACAATGGCGCTACGGTCCCGAGCCGGACCACGTCGGCGCTTCGCCGCGTCGCTAGGGGGTGCGCTGGAAAGGCCAGCCCCCATCATCGTCTACCCGGGAGGACCGTGTGACGAGTTCTATGAGCGCTTTCAGGTGTTCCAGCTCGAGGACGAGCTGGTCCAGGAGGAGGGAGAGATGTCATGTACGGTAACACGTACACCAGAAGAAGGCGCGCCCCAGCGACGCCGAGCCGCGGCGCCCCCCAGCCGGGCCGAGGAGGCTGCCTTGGCGGCGCAGGAGCCGTCCAGTGGCTAAGATAGGAGGGTTTTGTTAGTATCCCTAGAATTATGGAAAGATTAGTTGCTATTTTCATTCTCAGTAAGGATTATATATCCTCTTGTATCGGCACTTTTGTGGTTAAGCAAATTCAGTATCAATCTAATCTTTCTCTCTCAAAAACCTAAGCCTACGGCGGAGGGGCAAACCTCGCCGGAGAAGACGACGGACCGAGGCTACGACCTACGTAGCCGAGGGCCAGCTACCCTTGGGCTCGACGCCCTTGACAAAAAGGCACTAAAGAAAATCTTAGGACCATCAGTTCAGTCGATGCTAAATGTATGATCCTTAAGAGCAAGAATGAAAACCTATGTTAAGCGCTCTACCATGCAATCCTAGTTGTCACTCCACAAGCGAAGGCAAAAGCCACCTAAGTTTTCTTAGGAAAAGACATTGAGAAATCTTTGGAACCGTCCTAGCTCAACAAGTGATCCGGGGCAAGTTCGGTGACCGCCAATGTAATTTCCACTTCTTTAAACAGTACTAGGCACTATGTTGTAAAACAGATGGTACAGACAATACCCCAGTAGATTTTTATGTCGGCAAGTTTAGCCAAAAAAAAAAAAAAAAGAACAGAAACCATTTTATGTTATAAATCGCTGTCGCCGTATGTATGTAGGTTAGGTTACATTTCGACGTCAAAATAGTAGACTAGCAGTGGCACCGGACGTAGGTGTGATGTGTAGTGCAGTAGCCTTTCGTGACGGACTCACAACGAATCCTTTGGAATAATTCAAAGTCTCACGTGCACGAGCCTCCGGCCCTCTGCTTCTCCGCGAGAAAAATTCGGTTGAGAACGAAACGCATCAGCGAGTCGACAAGTAGTCCCGTCCGAAGCAACTCGATCGCACCGATGACCGATGAGAACTCCAAGTGCCGTCGTCCGTACTACTACCTTTTTGTAGGGACTAGGGTTGGCAGGTTAACGACCGCCCGGGAGAGAGGGATGGAGGAAGAAGACCCAAAAAGAACACCGCGAAAGATCAAAGGCTTCTTCACCTTGTTGATAACTTGGTTCGCTAGCATCACCAAATCTGGATAACGACCACGTGTGGTGTGGTGTGGTGTGGCCGGCCGGCATCTCGATCCCCTAAACGCACTTGCTAAAAGCGTGCTTATCACTCACTACGGCGGTGGTGCGATTCTTGCCAGCCGATGATAGCGTTACGTACGTGCTCCGTCTTAGCAGTAGCGTTATTCTTCAGAAAGCGGCTCAGCTCGCCGAGGCTCCTCCGCCGGATATTCGTCGCCGGCCGATCAATCGATCCGCCCCCTCGGAGGAGCGTATCTTGAGCACGGCGACGCTTGGAATGGAATGGGAGAGGCGCATCTTGGGCCACTGGTGAGGGCCAACAGTCCCAATCCGGCCCAGATGCTTTCGAAATGCGGAATGCGACATCTGGAGAGCGCACTTGTGAGGCCGTGTGACCTGTGTGTGCCGAAAGGGCATCTCCCCTCCTGCCCCTGGGCTAGCTGGGCTCCTCCTGGTTGCTAACATGGTCCTGCTCCGATGGATGGATGGCTAGCACTTGGCAGGAATCTGCAAGTGCAGTGCACCATGCAATGGTCAAACACGTCTTGGAAAAAATATGCAGATCAGCAGATCACAACGTGATGCTCGTGCTTGTGCTCCTGCTCCCAAGTAGTTGTATACTCTTCGTCGCAAAAAAGAAAGTGGCTATATACTCGCATGACATGACAAGCGCTAGAAATTGTGATCAGCTGAAAGCTCCAATTCTGCCCTCGCAGAAAAAGAAAGCTTCATTCTAGGCTTTGCTGTTGCCTGTTGCCTTTTCTCCAAGTCTTCCACCCTTGGTCTATTTGGATTTTTAGACCACATCACCACTACTGCACATCACACATAGGCAAAGCCTCGACCGGGGAATATCTTTTGCTGGAGCTGCCAAAGAAGGGGTTCTAGAAAAAGCATCCAACCAGTCCAGGGTCGGCCATCCCATGTGATCAATCAAAGAAGATAAAACGCAGTCCCGGGATGGCTTGCGGTTGCGGAGAAGAACAATGGTTACCACTTTACACAAAACAATAGGGCCATCCATGTCTCTTTTGTACAAAAGCAGCGAACACATCTCCAGAGATGCTGTTTAGGGCTTTAGGCACAATTGCCGGGGAAATTTGGGGAAATAAAGTCAGAACTCAGGGAAGGATGAATGATGTCCCTTGGTGCTTCAAAAGCATCGCCGTCATGATACCACTCACAAATTGCCTGCCTTCCAGTTTACTTTGCTACAGAAAACACAGCTAAAGAATTTCATCACGATGTGATTCGCTCACAGCTGCAAGTAGAAAGATATGCAAGAGAGCAGAACGGGTAGGATTTGAAGTGGTTTGTCCATCAACGAAGCTTCTGAAACGCTTCCAGCAGGGCCATTGGCCGTAGAGACTTTCGGGAGCGTGAAGGGCCCTGCCTGCACCGGTGAGACTGGCGAGCCTGGTTCAGGCATGTCTCCACCAGCTTCTGCAGGTCCTGGCGCTGATAACGGCGGTAGATACGTTGAGTCGTGGCTCACTGTGGTTGGTGGTTCCGTCAGTGCAGGAAACTGGTGTGGTGCTGCATGAAGAAACATTCAGAAACACTGAAATGAGATAACACATGATCATAAGCAGAACATAAACGGATGAGTCTTCTCTGCAGTAACTGCAGAGGATTTGTTGCCGAGATAAACACATTTTAGCCAAATTTCCAATTTCTAGATAGTTCAACTTTCAGCTTACTAATCTTACCAATGTCATACATAAGAAAGCAGAGGGGCTAGCTAAATTCTTGTAGTCATTCATAAAGTATGTGTAATTTTTAAATGATCAGGGGGTGCAAACAGATAATGAATATCAAGACACAGATGGCAGTGACAGATAACACCACTGCCTTGGCACCCAATTATGCAAGGACAGTAACAATAAATCAATAATTACCTGGGCATTTGGGCTGAAGACCTGCGTTTAGCCTGCACAGAAAAAGTAAGAAACATTAATACTAGTAGGTAGGAATAAAATGGAAAATATTGGGCAACACGTTGCTTACGAAGCCGTTATAGTTCCATTAACAAAACCTCCGTAGCTGCAAGTAGAGACATTGCATCCACCACTGGTTGGATGGGTGCTCACATTGCCAAGCATCACATTGCTATTAGGACATTGCATACTTGGACAGGATCCCGATAATGAAGTTGTCGGTGTGCAATATAAACTGACAGAACGGGTTCCAGAAGTTAATCAGTAGTAAAACTAAGAATTGGAAAGAATGAAGTTTTACTAGTTTAAGTTTAAAAATTACTTGAGACTGCCAGGTCCACAGCTACACTGCACACAGTTGCTAGCAGTAAGCGCATAAGTCCCATTTGCTACAATCAGTCCATGGTCTGATGCAGATTTCGGAAATGAAGATGCACATGCTGATGCAGAAATAAACAACCGACATCAGAATTATTGTTGGGAAAGGCCGATGTTCAGAAAACAACAACAACAACAACAAAGCCTTTTATCCCAAGCAAGTTGGGGTAGGCTAGAGATGAAACCCAAGAGAGACGGAAACTGGAAGATGTTCAGAAAAGAACAAAAAAAAAAAAAAAAGTCTGTGATCACAGAATCAGTTCAACATAAGTGTCAATAAAAAAAGGTCAAATAGACATGTACTTAATAACTGATCATTCACCAATGTGGTGCTTATGTTTTTTGTACTGGGCACACTTTACTGAAACTCAAAAACTGAATAATGAGCTAGATAAGCTGGCTGACCAACCAATCAACTTCAAAACTAAAGCGGCTAAGATTTCTGGCAGTAGGTTATGATGCCTTCATTTTGAAGATGGGTAGCAATTGAATTGAAGACAAATGACTCTGCTTTTCTAGATTCTTACATGTGTGAAATGTGTTTTTTTTTTAACTTTGGTATCAATAATGTTGGTGGACAATGTTTAATTACAACCATCTGAGAAACTCTTGAAACAAGTTTAATTACAAAATAGATATATCTGAACTACATGTACATGAACCCATTAAAGATTTTTATGTGGTATCTTAGGAGGGGGGTTGTGTTAACAAAGGACAATCTAATTAAGCGTAATTGGCATGGAAACAAAACTTGTTGCTTTTGTCATGAAGAGGAGACAATTCAGCACTTGTTTTTTGACTGTCGCTCTACACGCTTCATTTGGAGTTTTTCTTAAGTAGCCTTTAACCTAACGAAACCCCAAAGTGTACAGCATATGTTTGGTGGCTGGCTAAATAGAGTTGCAAAACATCTAAGATCAATAGTTCTGCTAGGGGCAGCTGTGACTTGTTGGTCTATTTGGTTACATAGGAATGATTTTGTTTTTGAAAAGAAAAAACTTAACTCTTCTTTGCAGGTTATCTATGGAATCTCCCACAGGCTCCGTTCATGGGCTATCCTTCAGAGGCCAGAGTTCCAGGATATAGTTGTGGCAGCTTCGCAACAATTGGAGCAGGTGGCCAAGGATATCTTTACCCGGGCATATGGGTGGCGATCTAGTCTTAGGATCGAATGTCACTAGAATATGCTCAGGTTTTTATTCATTAGCTGTGTGCCTATCCTTTAGGCAGAGGCTGGAAGCTTTTCGTTCCAAAGCCTTGTATCAACTCGATGTATTGCTTTTGGAATGCAATAAAATCTTCCTTTTCCAAAAAAAAAAAAAAAAAAAAAAGATATGGAGGCAAGCATCTAACACTACTATTCATGTTTGAAATCAACCAATTAGTAACTTGAGATACTTATGTGACCAACATTAGCATGTAACTTTACTCGATAATTTGTTATTCAGAACATAAGACACTGGCCGAACCACCAGCAAGGCTTGTCTACAAATGGATCAAAACTAGGATTAACTATCTGATGCAATGCAACCCACAACTTCCATTTCCCAATTTTGTCTACAGACTTGCATCGACCTGAAAGGTTTGAACTACCTAATAATACCAATTGTATTGTGTTCCACAATGCCATCAAAAGAATTCCTAAATAACAGAAGCACATTGTGTACTAGGGCATTTCCAGTAGTAAATTCATACTGCATGAACTTCCAGCATCGAGTGCATACTGCCGGCGCCTAGACTATAGTAGTTGAAAACTTGAAAATAAACAGATTCAGTAAGACGATCGAGTTGCCTATTTTCAGTACCATACCATACATATGAAATCGTCTGGGGTTAGTATGTATTCGTACCTGGCAATGGGATGGCGAGAATGTCGCCTGGCGCGGCGACGGGATTCCCCATGGCATTCACATTCATGACATCCGTGACGGTGGTCTCGTAGCTTGCAGCGATGGCGGGCACGGTGTCCCCGACCTGCACGACGTAGGAGAGGTACACGGCGGGCAGGTTGTTGTCTGACGAGTTGAAGCAGACGCAGGGCAGCGGGACGACGAGCTTCTGGCCGGCGTCGAGCGGCGCGTCGGGGTCGGTGGAGGTGAGGCCGTTCTCGCTGCGGATCTGGTCGGCGGACGCGAGGCCCGCGAAGACGACGTCGGCGACGGTGGCGAGCGTGTCGGCCGGGCGCGCGGCGTAGCGGACGGAGACGGACTTGCGGACGCCGTCGGCGCAGGCGCAGCGGGTGGGCACGCGCACGAAGAGGCCCATGGGCAGGATGCGGTGCGCCGCGCCGGGGGCGCCGAAGTCGAGCGCGTTGGCGGCCAGCAGCGCCGCCGGGTCGGCGGCGAAGAGCGCGGCCACCTCGGACACCTTCATGTCGGCGTAGAGCGTGTAGCCCAGCAGCGCCTGGCAGGAGTCGGACCCGGAGCACGGCTCGATCGTCGTCTTCGCCTCCGCGCCGCGCGGCGCCACTGACACCACGGCCACCACCACCATCACAGTCGCCGCCGCCGACGCCATCACGAAGCCGCGCGGCTCCGCCATTCCTGAGAGATGCTAGCACTCGCGAGTGCGCGCGAGCTTGGACTGTGGAGCTCGTGAGTCGTGACTACTGCTGCTCTGCGCCTCTGTGGGTGAGGGAGAGACGAGACGCGTGGTATGTGTACTGAGCTGGTATGGGGCGAGGAGACGTGGGGCCATCGTGCCAGCGAGACGTCGCAAAGGATGCGTCGGTGTCCGGTGAGTAATGGCGGGAGAGGGGAGAGGAGGCTGTTGTTTGCTTTGCTTTTGGCAGCGCTGGGAATCTGTGCCAAGCTAGGGGAAGAGGGAAAGGTAGCAGAGGCCCGCAGGTCTTTCCCGCGGCCACTCGTTGTCCTCGAGGGTGCTCAGTGACAGATGGGACCAGAAGTTACTAGACCCACGTGTCAGTGACAGTGAGGGCAGTGTCTCGGTAAGATCGCGGAATTCGCTTCGTTTTTGAAAAGATGACGGAGCCACGCAACGGTCGGCGGCGAGAGCAGGGCAGACGGCGGAGTACTAGCTGGGAGTGGGAGAGTGGCAGAGAACAGACGGTCAGGTACTCAGGTGATGCCGGTCCGCCGGGGCCGGGTTGTGGTGTTCGGCGGGCGCAGCGGCGGCACTGGCACAGCTGATGATGTGAGCGTCTGCATGGGCGTGGGCGGGCAGTGGCAGGCCACGGGAGGAGTGGCCGGCGTCTGCCTTGGTTGCCGTGCCGTGTCACCACGATACGGCCGAGTAGATTTTCGCTTGTGATCTCTGCGGATTTCTCGTCCTTGCCCTTGGTGCCGTCTTTGGGCCTTGTTTAGTTACATGCAAGTTTTTCCACTCTCTCTCCTCACATCAATTGTTTCCCGCATATAAATAGTATTAAATATAAATAAAAAAATAACTAATTACACAGTTGGGTTGTAAATCACGAGACGAATCTTTTGAGCCTAGTTGGGCCACGATTGGACAATATTTACCACAAACAAACGAAGTCTTCTGAGGACTTTCCAATCTCTCTCCTCTCACAAATTGTTTCCCACATGTAAATAGCATTAAATATAAATAAAAAAAATAACTAATTACATAGTTGGGTTGTAAATCACGAGACGAATCTTTTGAGCCTAGTTGGACCACAATTGGACAATATTTACCACAAACAAACGAAGTCTTCTGGGACTTTACACTCTCTTTCCAACCTCCATCTAAACAAGGCCTTGGTAGTAATTTGCATGTCCTATGGCAACGACTTGCATACAGTACATGAGTTTCTGAACCTTAGATCATGATATAGTACTACCTCCGTCCCGAAAAGAATGCAACTCTAGCACAATGCGTTTTTTAGTATCTTAAATTTAACTAATTATAGATAAAAATATATTAATATTTATGATATCAAACTAATACCATTAGATTGATTATGAAATGTACTTTTATAATCAATTTATTTAGAGCCATAAATATAAATACTATTTAATAAAAATTTGGTCAAACATGAGTCGCTTTAACTGACACGCAACCCGTAGTTGCATTTTTTTCAGGACGGAGGAAGTACAAATATTATGGCAACCACTTCATATGCACAGTGTGCACCGTACTAGATAATTTATTAAATTGCTGACATGTACAAATGCCATTGCCCTTCGACCGCCTCTTAGGAGGTAAGATGGAGTGAGATGGTCTTATCTCTGGTTTCGAAGATGGAACACCCCTATTAGGTATTTGGTTGAAGACAACAAAAGTGTCTCTATTTTTGTTTAGTTTGTGGACACCAAAGGTGATTCGCTTGACATGTGGGGTTGGAGTGGCCCGCACCACATGGTTGGCTGTGGAGCTCACCCACCTGCGTCCCCTGCCTGAGCGGACCAAACACGCTTGTCATGCTACAAAATGTCAGGAGACCGCTTATTTGATTTGTAAAGGTGAGGAAAAATGACCTTGTCTCCTAAAATATATAATTATTTACAAAACCAAACAAACCCTTTTAGCAGGTGTCTCACAAATTACCGTCTCTATAGATTAGTTAATAGCGGAAAGCCACTTAAGAGGCTCGTGGTTGAGGCTATTTCTCATAAGCGGGTCTCTTAAGTGGCATGCCCTTGTTAATGAAGTAAAGCTCGCTAGCAGACCACACAGCCAAATGAGCTAGTTATCGAGAATCACAGTATACAATCTCTGAAACCCTGAATCCCTCACCCATGCTGCCATGCTCCATGGTCCATGCTCCAATATCCTTCGGTTCGCCCCTATGTTGATGGTCTTTTTCTTGGAGAAATGGTGTCGTTATTAAGTACTAAATAATAACATTCATGACACCAACTAAGAATCGTTAGTTCTGTTTTCATCGTATATCTATTTGATGTTATAAATATTTACGCTTTTTCTATAATTTTAGTCAAACTTACGCACGCATACTCATTCCTATGAACACCATACATCTATTTGATGTTATAAATATTTATGTTTTTTTCTATAATTTTGGTCAAACTTATGCACACACACTCATCCCTATAAACACACGTACGCAAAACTACCCCTATGAGCACCTCTGAAGGGCCGATCTAGAGATTCTTGAAGTAGGACTGGCGCCTCGTCATCAACGGAACATCGCTTACCTCTTAATGCGTAACGCCGATAAATTCTGAAAAAAATCCAAAAAAAGATACGAATACCAGCGTCCCGCTGGACAGTCCATTGAACCATAGACCCATTTGCTCCTGGCTAGTTAAGTGCACGGCCTTTGTAAGGAAGCCGTAATGAGGCCAAGCCAGTGGTTTTCATGGCTTCGATCATGCCGAGACGGCCGCCCTCAGTCAGCCTTCAGAAGGTGTGGGCCTTGAATCTCCAGGAGCCGCCCATCCCATTGCACGGAATCTTACTTAGGGTCGTTGTGTATAGAGGTATTGCATGGGCCGTGTCCATGTCCGTGGGCATTGGGCTGGGCTGAGGCCTGAGGAAAACACTTCTCTTCCACTCGTTAATTTTTTTTTCTTTTATTGTTATCAGTACATACAAACAAAAACACACATGTACTCCACATTGGCTCACAGCTAGCAACCATAGTGTTGCAGACTTGTACTAGTCAAAGTCCACTAAAATAATGGCACCAAATGCGTGGTAGAGCATCTCCAGTGGTTTGCTAAACACACTTGCTATCTTGTATAATTTGGCAAAACTAGACAAATGACCCCTCCAATGGTTTGCTAAATAACTTGCCAAAAAATGGCAACTTGCCATTCTCCAGCCATCCACGCGCAAATTTGCGCGCTTCCTTCCGCTTGCCATCGCGAGCTGCGGGTGCCGCGGCCTCCTCTCCCGCGCGAGGCATGAAATTTCATCGTAGGTTCCTGCGTCTCCCGGACTCCTCGCGCTTGGCATATACCCCCGTCCTTTCGTGTTGAAACCAGAAAACGCTTCGTCTCTCTCCCACGCACGCGAGAAGATGATTCGCCTGGCGATCGGCGAGTCGCGCGCGGCGGCCTTCATCCTCCGTCGTCATCCTCCGGCGTCGGCCCTGCGTCGTCCCCCCCCTTCCGTCCGCGCGCCGTCCGATCAAGGTAACATCTGCCTGCACCCTCCCTAGGGTTTTTGGTCCGAGATCAGCCCCAAGCGTCTGTTCGTTGTTCTAGAGTTCATGGTGGTCGTGGTACCCTGCTTGTGCTTGATCTGCAGATAGAGTCCATATGCTTGATCGGCTTGATGTGCTTGATGTGTTTGATCTTCTATATATGATTCTACTGCTGAGTTTTAATCTTGTTCATAAAATATTTAACCTCTTTGTATATATGTAGTGGCTTTGTCATTGATCAGTCCCTGCCAAAGCAATTTCATTCAGTCATTGATTGATCACGTGCTGAGTTTTCAATCAACAGATTTATAATCAGGCTACTGTACATTCTTTAGTGCATGTACTTGTCCATCACTATATATGTTCAGCCTGCTCTCCATCACTATGTTCAGGCTGACTTTGTTTTTGTCAATTTGTGGAGGCTACGGTCCTTTTTTTTATTTTTTTTGGACACATGGCAGCAACCTGTTATTTATTGCAACCTGTTGTTTATTGCAAACAGTACTGTGCAAGTTATTTTTATTGCAGCAACCTGTTGTTTATAAATTCTTTTGAAATGAATTTGTGTGCAGAGTTATGGAGATGCAAGGAGAAGATGAAGGTTTCTTGTTGGACATTCTCAATGGAGGAGATGGTAGAGTTGCTGGTTTGGGACGACTTGGAGTTTGGAGTGACTCAAGACACTCAAGGTCAGCGAGGAAGTGCAAGCTACCAAGAGTACAAAGGGAACCAAGAGGACGAAGAATTTCCATTGGAAGGAAGATGAAACTATATGCTCGGCCTAGCTGAATGTTAGCAAAGATCCAATTGTTGGTGCCAATCAAACCCGTTCATCTTTTGGGGAAGAGTTCATGATTTATTTGAGAAGAACAAAGAAAACTACAGCTGTGAGGACGAAAAGTTCCATCATGCATAGGTGGTCGACAATTTAGTACCAAGTCAACAAGTTCTGTGCATGCTACGAAGCAATTCTACGTAGGAATCAAAGTGGGTGCACTATCGATGACAAGGTAAAAAGCATGTGCTGTTTTTTATATCTGTGATTATTTGTAAATGACATATGCACTGATTTTTTTTTTTTTTAGTGAAGCAAAAAAGTTGTATATCGAATGGGACAAGGACAAGAAATCATTTGGTCTTCTACATTGCTACACCTTACTGAAGGGGGAAGACAAATGGCAAGCGAAGATGATAGAACTGGCCGAGATTGAGAAAGAGAAGCAAGCAAACAAGAAGAAACAGAAGACTTCGACTAAGGTGTCCAGGCCTAAAGATGATGAAGTCAGTAGTGAGGATCAAGTCATTGAAGTTCATTCTGAGTCTCCGGAACCAAGGAAAAGGTCAGATGGAATTAAGAAGGCCAAAGCAAATTTGAGGGGTGGAGGTGGCGAGGCTTGCATGGAAGCTTTTGGAAAGATGATGGCGGAGAAGAAGGTCTTCGACATGCAAAAGGAGAAGGCCAAAGAGGAGAGGTTCAGGGCTTCATTAGAGTTAGAGAAGGCTACATTTGAGCTAGACAAGAAACGGGTAGCAATCGAAGAAAAAAAAGCAGAAGCCGAAGAAAAAAAAGCAAAGGCTAATCTAATGAAGGAAGAGAAAGAAATTATGTTAGCGGACATGTCCTTCCTCAATCCGATCCAGCGTGAATGGCTTGAGAAGATGCAGCTTCAGATTATCGAGAGGATGCATGAAAATTAAGTTTAGTTGTAGTTCGGCTTAAGAAACCTTCAGATTGTCGAGAGGATGCACTGAAATTAAGTTCAGTTATTGTTAAGTTCCGCTTAAGAAACCTTCAGTTCAGTTTAAGTTTTTCTTAATTTCAGACTATGTATCCTTAATTTCAGTTGAATTTTAGTTCAGTTTAAGTGTTTTCTTAATTTCAGTTGCAATATTTGAGTTATTAAATATCCTGTGTGTACTTTCAGACATACATGTCTCTCAGATCTGCATGTATGTGTTCCATACATGCAGATCCCCTGCACTTTCAGACATATCCTGTGCACTTTCAGACATACAAGCATGGTCCTGTACTTGTTGATCAGAGTAGAATCTCATCCAAGCTTTTTTCGTTCAAGATTTGGTCATTTGGAATCAGGCTGATGCACAGCTAGCCACTGAATCCGAGCTACTTGGTAGCATCAAGAAGGTGGCCAGATACCAACTAATGATGGCTTAGCTCGAAGAGAATATAAGCGGTGAGCGATGGCTCACAAATCACTGCAAAAAGCGGTTATTGTACAGAAAAAAGCTACGGAATAATATATTCTTCTTTTTTAAACCCAATAAGGAAGAATAAACAGATAGTAAAAAATCAAAGACTCAGACATAATCTGAATACACATGTTAAACAGGCAGCAAATGATGATTCCACTTAAACATAAACACTCAGACTTAATCAAACGATGATTCCACTTAAACATAAACAGATACAACTCCACTGAATAGACATAAGCTAATATAAATCCGGATGATGGTTCCACAGGTGCTCGATAAGGTCTTGTTTCAACCCGATCATGTGTTTCCTTGCTTCGATTTTTTCTGTGAGCATCAATGTATTCATCAAGTGTCCGAGTAGGTCGTCCATGAGCAGGTTTGATATTATCTCCACCATAATCAAAACGCTCATGAGGGTCGACTAGGAAACCTTCATCTTCCACAATCATATTGTGCATAATCACACAAGCTCTCATAATCTGAGAAATTGTCTCTTTGTCCCAAATATGTACGGGACCTTGAACAATAGCAAATCTAGATTGAAGGACCCCAAAAGCTCTCTCGACCATCTTCCTAGCTGCTTCTTACGCTTTGGCAAAATATTGCCTCTTGTTCCCCATAGGAAGACTGATCGACTTGAATAAAGTAGCCCATGTGGGGTATATGCCATCAGCAAGGTAGTAGCCCATTGTGTAATCATGGCTGTTTATGGAATAGTTAACTTGTGGAGCTCTACCTTCTGCCAAGTTATCAAACAAAGGAGACTTGATATCATTATGAGACCTGGGCATTCCAAAGAAGGCATGCCATATCCAAAGGTCATTCGAAGCAACTGCCTCCAAAATGATAGTGGGCTTCTCAACATGACCCTTGTACTGACCTTGCTTCTCGTACGGACAATTCTTCCACGCCCAATGCATACAATCGATAGAACCTAACATGCCGGAAAACCTTTTTGCTCACCCATTGCAAGTAAGCGTCTTTGTGTCCGCCTCAGTGGGATATCTGAGATATTCCTCTCCAAAGATTTCATCCACTGCAACAACAAACCTCCGTAGGCTCTCAAGTGTAGTACTCTCGCCAATGCGAATGTACTCATCTGTGGTATCAGCGGGAACCCCATAGGTGATCATACGCATTGCTGCAGTGATTTTTTGGAAGCAACTCAATCCAAGTACGTTGGCCGCATCCCTTTTCTGTACAAAGTAATCATCATGTGCTTCAACGGCGTTCATTATGCGTAAGAAAAGCTCCCTAGACATCCTGTACCTGAATAAAACAAAAATAAAGTTTACAACTCCTATTTAAACACATAAATCAAGTTAACCCGAAGTGAAAGAACACCAACCTTTGACGGAATAATTCAGGGCCATATGTTGGATTCACTGCCAAATAATCTTGAAACATCCTCTCGTGGCCGCCTTTTTTGTCACGATAAATCATTTTACGACCTGGGACAGAGCCACCGTGTTTATTTTTTTCATTGGCAAAGGTGTCCACAATCGCAGCAGTCCGTAACATCAAACAATCCTCATCATCGGATGATGAATCATCCAATGCCTTTGAAGAAGGGACCTCTATACTAGGTTGCTGCAATAAACAAAAGAGAGAAAAATTCACAATAATTATATTTGATGGAATACCCTAAACTCTGAACAAACACAAACAGTACACCTGAATATATGGCCAGTACACTAAACAATCATCATCATATATGCAGTTTGCACCATCAAGAAACGAACAGAGGGCAAGAACCGTAGAGGGCACACCACGTACTGGACATATAGGCCAGTAAACAATCATCCTCGATGGCTTCCTAGCAGGCCGGCCGGCCAGCAGAGAGATCGGGGTACTCTCAGTTGTGACGATTGACAAGATTTGCACGAGAGGGAAGTCAATGGAGAGAGTTTATCTAGGGTACCTGCTTGACGCTGCAGTCCCTGCGTTGTACCGTGCAGGAGATGGGGGCCGGCCACCAGCAGCGATGCTGGACTCCGGCGGCCGAAGACCGTCGCGGCGGCGACTGAAGCTTCGCGGCGGGAGAGAAGGATCGCTTGGCGCCGTGGGAGAAGGATCGCGCTGGCGCGGGGTGAAGCCAGACCGACGCGAGTCGATGGGCAGGGAGGAGTCCAGTCAAAGTTAGTTGATGAAGTGGGCCTACTTTTCCTAATTTACCAAGCCCAAATAGCAAACTATTGGAGATACTAAGATTTTCTACTTGTTATATGTTTTAGTCACTTGCCAAATCACAAGATTTAGCAAGTGAATTTTAGCAAACCACTGGAGATGCTCTAAGAAGAGAAAGATGTGAGGTATAGTACCGGCGGAACACTGTGCTGTACATTGAGTTTTACAAAAGAAAACACACATGTGTACACGTACATAGCTTCTCAAAAGGTAAAAAAAAAAAAAAAACGTGAGTTAGTGCTTGGTGTACACAACTTGTGGTAATGTTAAGGTAGGGCGAACACTTGTGGGAGCTAGTACGCGCTGCATTGGCAGGTAGTGCGCCCCAAGCCAAGCCAACATGTTTGACCCGTAGCTTCTGAGCCGGGAGCGTACACCCATCTGCATCCTACGGCTAGACGACGTACGTACAGTACAGTAGAATACAGTAAGCCCCTGCATTCTGCATGCAGCGTGCAGCTAGTACATGTACCAGATGGGATCCGAGATGCTACAGACCCCTGATGAGGTGAAAAGACGAGAGCCGTGGCTAGGATACGAGGACATGACATCAAATTATAGCATTTTCCTGCGCTGCACGTACGTATTCGGGCCGCGCGCGGCCGGAAATGACTGCTGGTTTGTATAATTCCAGACGGCATTGAAGAAGATGCTCGTCAGCTCTAGCCCTGTTCCTACGCAGAGACAGTAAACACGAGCAGCGTAAAAACGCAATAGTGAGAGCGAAAGAAGGTTTCGACACACCCCGAATTCCTCGATCCATGCGGTTTCCGGCGTCTTTCTCGCCGCCACAACGTCCAATTGCCACACTGCTGCACGACCTGTGTGTTGCAGCAGACTTGCAGGTGCAGGTACTAGTAGGTGGCGAGCCGCGAGCGCGTCTCGTCGGAGCGAGCATCCCAGTCAAATCAGCCCTGATTAGTCTGCTGCTCACTCACGCGCGAGGGTGATCACTGATGCGGCCGGAGAGATCACTGTGCCTGATGAGGCAACATCAGTGCTTGGATCCGTGCTCGTGAAGTCGTGAGTAGTGACTCTATACTCTGATTGAGAGAGACGGGCGTCGACCATGCATGCATCTAGTGAGTACTACTATATAGCTGCTGCTATCAAACCTTGTCATAATCAGCGATATTGGACGAGGATCTACTCCGAATTGCTCTATACTTGAACCGTCAATTATTTCCGACAATAGAAGAATGCAATTATCACTTTTTAGGAGTCATGTGATTTAAAATTTAAACAAAATTATATAAAAAATACTAATAATTAGAATACAAATTAAGTACCATTAAATTGATTGCAAAATATATTTTTCATAAAACTTTGTTGAAGATATAAATGTTAATGTTACCCACTATAAATAAACTCTTGAAAGATTGCAAAAATGGATTATTCATTTAGATTATCATTTTGTGCTGTATCAAAACTAAAAGTTTGACCAAGAGCATATAAGAACCAAATATGCTCAAGTCAAATTAATCAAATTATTTTTTGAGGGCTAAATGTGTATTATTGTAAATTCGATTGTTGGAATTTAATTGAGCTTGGCCCAATTTCATTAAATAAATCATACAGTCCAAGTTAAGTGCTAAGTACAACAAAGTCTTTAATCTAGCATGGAAATTTGACTGAATGCATGTTGACTCAGCTAAAATAGGTGACTTTCCATGACATTTGTTTCTAATGGTAACAGTGAGTTAATTATATACTAGCTGTGGGGGTTAACACAAAACCCCTAATACCTGTTCTGTTTACAAATATAGGTAGCTCGTAGCCTCGTTGCAGGGCCGGTGGTAGTAGTAGCAGTAGCAGCAGCGAGGTATCTTTCGGCCTAGTAGGTTACATCTGACTGCCTCTTCTACGACTACGAGCATTGCGTTGAGGAGACAGTCACGACCACTGACCCACGGCGCCTCTACAAACTTGGAGGGCACCCAATAATGTTCTAAACAACACATGCATCTTGGTCAAACCCAACCGTCAGTCATACGTAGGAGTATGGTGCTGTACGCCTATCCTGTACGTGATACAACAAGTACGTATGGAGAGACCTACACGGTGAGTAAACTGCTATTCGTACGCGCTGACACGCCTACGACCATTTTATTCTCACTAGACCCGGCCGGCCCATAATTTTAGCTGATGAAGCCGTCACACCAAGGTGAAACGTGCAAGCAACATACTCGATCCCCGGCCATGGCAAAACATAGTCCAGCAGTATAGCTGGTGAGCAGGCGGCTAGAGAGGTAGATCATCAAAACTCAAACTAAAATCAAATGGATACGAAGTTACAACTGCCAGGACCAAATATTATGATAACAAATTTTCCTATGACACTTTCTGCTTAGTACTCTCTCTGTCCAGTGATTTCTAAAGTTGTCATTAGTCAAATTTTTTGAACTTTGACCAAATTTCTAGAAAAAACATTAAAATTTATGTTATCAAATTAGTATCATTAGATTTATCATAGGATATATTTTCATAGTATGTTTATTTTATGTTATAGATATTATTATTCTTTTCTATAAATTAAAGTTAGTTAAACTTTAAAAAAAATTAACTCACATGGTTCATAGGAATCACTTCTTTCAAAGACAGAGTGAGTAACATCTATCTATCTATCTATGATATTAAGACATGCATGGAGATGCTTTAATATGATATACTTTCGCTTAGTAATGCATCTATGCGAAAGAGTTGTGTACTACATAAATATTTGTGTTACAGAAATATTTGTGATATAAAATAAATTAATTCCTAGAGTTGTCTTAAGTCATGCTTTTTTATGTTTTGACTGAATTTATAGATAAGAACACATATATCTATGGCATTTGGTGTGAACACATTACAAAAAATATTCAGTGACTTAAGACACTTGTTTTGTGTTCTTTTCTTTAAATTAAATGCTACCACACTTTAAAATGATTTAAGATTACTCCATTGATTGATTTATTCAAGGATGAAAATATTGATGATAAAAACTAAAGAAGGTTTGACCAACAAGAAACAACACTATATATTTTGGGATCAGAGAGGATTAATCAACTTTTGAGAAAAAATGTGTGTTTGCTTTCGGCTTTCATGCTTAATTTATCTCTCATCCGGCGGCATGATGCACAACAACCCTATTGCTCATTTTGACCACAAAGATGAAAATGGAACCGAAGATCAACAACTACTGGTGCAAAAGTGAACAGTGATGCATACACACCAGACAGACACAAGGGGCCCCATGATGTGTTATATCACAGCTATACCGGTGTCCCACATGTCCATCGTTGTGCCGTGTGCCATTCCCATTTCTGCCATGCAAGAGATACCATGCTGCCGAAAGCCCCTTTCTTCTGACCTCAACAAGGCTCAAGCGCGCGCGCACACTGACACACACATGCTAGTATAGAGAAACACACAGTAAAAATTAATAAAGGCACACTACAGATCTGCTCTCCTCTTCAAGAAGAACACGCACATAAATCGCATGTGCAATATAATAAAGACAAGCACCAGCATAACCATATGATCTTTTCAAACGAATAACCTTATAATTTCACAATGTAGAGAGGGTGCAAGGTACAAACGTATGGATATAATTGGCCTCGTCCAATCATCATTTAGCAAGAACACAAACACATGAATCTATTGTCGATAATTAATATAATTATAAGCTTCTTTATTTCTAGAACACGGTTATTTAGTTATATCTGCCATTTCTAACAGCAGCACGCTAGGAGCAATGGAGGAGACAGAAGCAAGTCGAAGTAGAGATTGCTGGCCCATACTACACTGCATCTGCAAGACTGCATGCGGTTTCAGGTTTATTCGTGTGGGTAGTTCGAGCGAGCATGCATAGAGAGCGCCGCACCGATCGAGACACGAAGATGCGCTCTGACTCAAGCAAGTTATCGCGCACGCATTGAAGGGTGACCTCACTGTCAGCAGGGGCCGCGCGGCCTCACCCCTTTTCTCTCCTGTCACACTCAAGAAGGACCCGTCCTGGATGATCAGTAGCGCACTGTTGTTGGAAATGACATGGGAAAAGAAGTTTGCACCGCATCGCACGGCGATGCGTTTGCCCACGTTGCCGGGCCAGACGGGCCGTGCGCGCTCAATTATGCCCGGCCGCCGGCGGCACCGTACCACTTCTAGTATATCTTACCGAGTATAACAGCTCTCAAATGATTGCATAATCATGCAGCAGTATGCTTGTGAACACCGCTAACCAAGTCTCTACACGTCATTAATTAGTAGTAGCCTAGTCAGCAAAAAGACTTTCGCGTTGCAAAGACGACCTCGCCAGGCTCCACATGACCACATCTCTCATCGAATGTGTATCAATCTGCAGCAGCAAATAGTAAACCAGAAGATCTGGAGCTGTGAAAGAAAATGAGCTGGTCGCGGAGTTGCTAAACCATATGTAGAGAAAGTGAGGAACTGAGAATTTATGTGCTCAAGATAGGTAGCTTACCGGCTGGCTGATTTGATGTAAGTACTTCTTTGGCGGTTGAACAGCCGAGATCTGAATGACCTAATGCCGCATGGTTAAAGGGATTGAAGCCTGGTCCGAAATCTCCAGTCGAAGACAACTCCGGCGAGGCCAGAAGATACAAATCGATCGATCTCGACCGGAGACCCCGAGCCAGACAACAATCCCTCTAACCTAATCCGAGCATGAAGCACGTACATGAAATAATCTGGCTTGCTATCCCTATCTGCAGCTCTAGCTACGTGAACCGAGAGATAGACACCATGGATGCACCGGTTTGCGAGGAATGAAGCCTGGTCCGACGCCTCTCGATCTGTCCAGCCGGTGGCAGGCAAAACGATGTGCAAGCCAGGGACGCGCGGATGCCTCGAGCCAGCCAACATTCCCCACAAACCCCCATGACCAAGGAGCTGAGCAAGATGCAGTGATGAACTGGTGATGCGGAGTGTGGATCTGATGAGCATTTATAGAGAGAAGAAACTAGCTAGAGAGAGCAAGCTGCAGGATGGGGGAAGATAGGAGGAGCTGCTTATGGTGGGGGGAGGAAGAAGGAGGGTGAGGGTTTTTGAAGAGGGGCAGAGGAGGAGAGAGGAGGGTGGTGTAAGGACTGGAGGGCACTAATGGCAATTTATGGAGACATACCCCATTTGCCGCAGGGCCAGGGGTGCCCTAACGCCCATTACGTTTGCCCGGTCGAGGCGTCAGTGGGCGATCTTTGCATTGCACTGCACATAAGTACCTCTCACTTTCCTAGTTCAGAGAGGGGAGCTATAGAAGTAGTAAAACAAAAGAAGTAGTAAAACAAGTGACTCCAGTGGTGATTTGAATTTCCACATGAATGCCTCGAGAAGTGCACCTCCCCTCTCTTCACTCTTCAGATTAAAAGGCTGTTCGGAATGTCTTTGTTGGCAACTTGACATGATGGATTGTGGAGGAAAATCGCTAGGTGATCATGTCATAACTGAAGCCCCAAAATATCATCCATGCATATACGAGCTTCATTCTAGTACTAGTAATGTTCCTTTTTGAGAGGAAACCTTTGTACTGCTTCAAAAGGTGTTCAAGCATCAAATGTGTGCTCCGCATGATTTGCACTTAGATTTTTTAAAAATCTTTTTTACATTATTTTCACTAATATTATTTTTTCCATTTTTATATTCGCCAAACTATCAGTAGTGTGTAGCACACAATTTTGATGATGTTTTCGTTCCGTGTCAGTAGGTTAAAGCAACTGCAAGCAGGTTTTTCTTTTGAAAGCATGCAACTGCAAGCAGATCAAATCAATGTTGTATATAGTACTATTGTTTCATCATGAGTTCATGACCATTCTCTTTCGAATAAGTAGCATTGAAGTGCTACATTCAAGAATGTTCTGCTTACTGCTACTACTTGTTTTTCTTTCAAAACTTAGGCCTTGTTTAGATGGTGAGAGGAGAGAGATTGAAAAGTCCTGTAGCATTTCGTTTGTATGTGGTAAATATTGTCCAATCGTGGCCCAACTAGGCTCAAAAGATTCGTCTCGTGATTTACAACTAAACTGTGCAATTAGTTATTATTTTATTTATATTTAATGCTCTTTATATGCGGGTACAAATTGATGTGATGGAGAGAGAGGGAAAAAAACTTACAGGTTGCAAGTGCATCTAAACAAGCCTTATTCCGATCCGAGGCCATGGTTTCACGTGAGACGCACCAATGCAATCCATCAGTGCAATGAAGGCTGCGGAATGTCTGCGAAAAGCTTGCAAGGAGAAAGACCTCATAATCACCGTGCCAAATATATCTACCCAGTCCTGTTTCGTGTTTACTGCCCAGCTTTTTACTGCCCGAAAACTAAAGGTGTTCTACAGATGTACTACTAGTGCTAGTAGTAGACTCGTACTAGTAGCTAGCTCAAACTTCTAAACGTTGTCCTCTCGGAAAGAATGAGGTGTAGGAATGAGACGTCTGTGACTTGACAGGAGCTAAGAATCCGAGTGATCCCTTCTTGGCAAGCTTGCTAGGGAGGAAAGCAGCTGTGATTGCATTACGAAAATGTCAACGTCTTCCAAAGGGTAAAACTGTGATGCAGAAGGTCATCGATGTTTGAATTTTTATATTGCCCATTATACATATGTATTGTGTACTATACCCTGTTCGCTTAATCGTTTGACGGCTGAAATAGGTTGAAAGGACTGGATTTTTATGGGAGAAAAAAAAATACTGTTCACTGGTTGCTGATAAATCCAAACTAACAGATGGATGCACATGAGGGAGAGGAAGAGAGAGAGAGCTTACACTTGGATTATATTGAAAAAGAAAGACTAATGTAGATGGCAATATATTTAAGTGTGTACTCCTACATGGTCCCTCCATCCAAGTTCATTTCACGACTTTCACAAAGTTAAACAGTTTAAACTTAAAGTAAATTTATATAAAAAGATATTAACATTAATGATACAAAATATGTAATTTTAAATTAGTTATAGAATATATTGTAATAATAAATTTATTCATAGATATAAATACCAATAATAGTTATTATTGGCAACTTAAATTAGTTTGATTGGCACGAGTTAAGATCTTTTGTGGAACAAAGAGCAGAGTACAGTAGAATAAAATGCTGATTGGTGGTACTGTACTGGTGTTGAGAATTCAAAAACTGAAAAGTTGATGTAGTACGTGACTAGCCTTGTCACAACTGACATGCATGCATGTATGATCTGAGTTCTGAAAAAACAGCAGGCTACGCATTGATCCTACTCTGAATCAAACGGTCGGGAGGGTGCAGCGGTACGTACAGTACAGTAGTGGTTTGTGCTTGTGCACGGTTGTTGGCGGTCAACCTGGCCGGATTGACCGTCCGTAGCCGTGCGCGCTGTCCATGCACACTGACTGACTGACTTGTTGGGTCCCCCACGTCGAGTAGTAGTAGGCCGACCGAGGCCCGCGATGATCACACCATCATTACCTGTTGATTTGCTCTGGCCCCCTCTCCCTGCTGGCACGTGCCACATTAGAGGAGAGTGGTGGCGTAGTAGTACTGTGGACTGACTGGCCTGTGGCTGCTGTGTGGGAGCAGCAGCAGCAGCTACTCCTGCCTGCACTGCATTGCTAGCATCTATGGTCAGGCTCAGCTCGTCCAGTCCAGATGAGAGGTGAGGGCTGAGCACGCTCTGCCTCTGCGTCTTGCCTTTCTGCCTCCTTAATTATGAGCGAGAAATACCAAGATGCACACACGCGGACACGACCATGCGCCATGCGGCCAGGGCTTGAGAGCTCGCTGGAGGCTGGCGCTGTCGTGTGTGCGTGCACGCTTTCTGCGGACCTTGGCTCGTTGTTTTCAAGCTAGGCAGTAGCCTCTTGATCGTAATTCTGAAACTATATATATATTGCCAAGGCTAGTTTAGTGGGGAAAAAATCCAGTAATAATCAACTTTTTACAACTACAAAATCAGCCGCAAATGTTAACAATTCATGTTTCTGTTGGTGGTAAAAGAAAAAAAAAAAAAAGAACGGCACAGAAGCTAGAACGAATGGTAGTCATCATCAGCGCCACTCCACCAAACGAAACTGAGTACACGTCTTGTTGTTGCAGAAAAATGTGGACGAGTCGAGACGACGCGCTGCGACTGCGATGCAGCCGCGCATGCTGCTGCAGCAAGCTGCTGGATAGGAGAAGCGCCGCAGCCTTGCATAACTCCCTTTGGCATCCGGGCAGGTGGCACAATAAAAACAAGCAAGCAAGCGAGCGGAAGGAGCAGCAGCAGTCAGCAGAGCAGACGACACAGCGTAAAGCTTGGCAGCAGGCTCCTCCGCTCCGCTGCACTGCACGCACCGGAGAGCGGAGAGTCGAGTCCCGCTCCTGCCCGACCGGCGCGTATGTGCCCAACGTGCGTCCTTGCCGGGGTCCGTCCGTGGACTGGCGGAACACGCGACCCGTGGGCGATCCGGGGAAAAGCCAAGGCAAGCGCCGACGCCGGGTGGTTTTCCCCTCCGGCCTCCGGGGCTCCCGTGGAACACGCAGCGGCCGCAGAGGCGGGCCATTGTCCCCGACGGTCCGACGGGTGCCGCGCTAGCTGCCGCTGCCGCTGCCGCTGCCGCCCGCCCCTCCTCCTCCGCCGCGCGCGCGGGGGCATGGACGGACCTGCCACTGCCCACTCCCTACTGCCAGGCAGTGTCGGCGAGGCCGGAGGAGTCGGGGCCCCCGGGCCGCAGGCGCTCGCACGAGTCGCACCCGCGTTCCGAGGAGGCAGGTGCGGCGTGGGCGCGCCCCGTTCTCTGGCTGGCAGCAGCAGCGCGGGCGGCTAGCTAGGCGCTGGTAGCTGCCGATATAGCTGTACTCCTACGCTGTGTGCACCTGCAATCTTTCTGTGCGTCGTCTGCGGTCTGCCGACTGCCGGTGCCGGACTCCTTGAAAAACCATTGCAGGTGGTGAAATGTGTCCGATTAGGTCCGTTTCTTAAGGAAATATGCGACCGTGCTTGCTCGCAGTTGTCGACGTTTGTCTTCGCGAATTTCGCTCCTGGCTCTTTGTGACGCCCAACTTTAAGTATTGCCTGCTACAGGGAGTGAGTGGTCTTTGTCAAAGTGTTACAGTTTAGAATTCGTCTGCTTTGGTCCATGATCCATGGGGTTTTTTTGGCCTTTTGGGAGGTCGCTCGCGAAACCGATACGTACTGTACGATTTTGGCACCGAGCCACTGCCCATTGGTAGTGGTGTGCTTCCAGGCGCTCACTCCCGAGTCCCAAGTCAAAACGAACAGACAAGTCTAGAGCTCCTCGAGATCTGTAAAGATGCGTTTCGGACGGCTGAGAATTTACCAACATGCACACGCGACCTCTGCACTGCACCTGGTACTCTAGTTGGCGGTGTAGACTGGACAGGGAATTCCCCAGATGGTACGGCCACCTGCTTCCCGCAGCGAACGCTCGGAGAAAGCAGCTGCTTGACTCTTCTGCCTACGTGGCGGCCACCTGTGTAACTCAGTTTTACACGTGTGCAATTCTATTGTTCTCATGTGAGTCCCAGCTTCTCGCAAAATTCAAAACTCGATCTGGACTTTGCCTTCTTTCTCCATCCACTATGCAAACTTTCGCACTCATCGTGGGAGTCTTGGCCACTTGTTGCGACCGTACGTATGTACGTACCTGACATGTTGCCAACAGGCTCGGCTAGTGGCCTGTACTATACAGCACCACCATCCACCACCACACCGACCAGCCCGGTGACTCAACAAATGCACGGGAACACAGGGGTCGAGGACGAGGCCAGCCGAGCCCAGAGGATGACTGGGTGAGGCCGAGACAGAGACAGAGACAGGGTCATGTGCCACGGGCAGGACGCCATGGGCGTCAGGTAGCCCATCAATGGTACCGGCTGCCCGCCAGGCCCTAGCCCGGGTGTGTGGCGTGGGCAATTATGGCCAAATGATGGCGCCGGTGATTAGGCTGTACGGGACTACAATGGATCGATCGCCTTCGAGTCCTGGGCTTGCCGGCCGGCGCCGGCATAGCTCCGCTCGACACCACGCCATTCAGTGGTTTCCAGCCGCGCAACGGCGCCAATCGCCAGTTTGGCGAGGCCCCACCGCGCACCAGGGGCGTCAGTCTCAGACCATCCGCACTGGGTCCGGTGCCGTCGTCCGGGACGCGCGCATACCGCACAGAACGAGCTGCAGCGGCGTCCGGAATACAGCCAGGTCATCCGCCATCGCCTCGTCCGTCCTGGAAGCCTGGCGTCTTCCCGTTCGCCCGGAATATGGCCAGCTCACCCGACGGCGCCTCGCTCGGCCCCACCACGCGCGCTCGAGACGGGGAGGAGAGAGGAGAGAGGAGGAGCAGCGCAGGACGGCCGGCGCGGGGAGGGAGGGTGGTCCGCCGGGACGCTGGGCGCCGGCGCTTCCCAGCGAGGCGCCGCCGGCCGCTAGCGCTAGCGACCCCGGCCGCCTGCTCGCCGCTGGTCCGGCCGAGGCTGCGCCGCCGAGGGCCGCCGTTGCCGACCCGCCGCGACCCGCCTCGCTGCGGCACGCCACTCCGCATCGCCCGGGTCGCTCCGCCTCTCCCGGCCGTAGCGCGCTGAAGCTCGCCCGGGCCAGCGATGGCTCAGCGCCCGCGTGAGCTTCGTCCGAGCAGCGCGCCAGCGCCACGGAAGAGGCGAGCTTCGCGCCATGGCCGACGCCCTCGCGCCATGGCCGGAAAGGGCGAAGCTCGCCTCGCGGCATGGCTGCCCACCGGAGAGGCCC
Organism: Chrysopogon serrulatus; assembly: GCA_015844335.1. NCBI lineage: Eukaryota > Viridiplantae > Streptophyta > Magnoliopsida > Poales > Poaceae > Chrysopogon > Chrysopogon serrulatus. Next base: position 35,927 of record JADLZL010003535.1, on the reverse strand, counting down.
GCCAAGCGCCTGCCAGCGACGCTTAGCTCCCTGCCGCCGTGGAGGTCCGAGAAGGCCGCTGAGGCCAGCTGCGCACTCCCCTCTCCGGACCCGCCGGAGCGGCGCGGGCGCCCGCCGGACGCCGCCCGGCCGCGACGCTAGCTCACCTGGCTGCGCGCGAGGCACTCCGAGGGGCGCGTCATCTCCGGGCGCCGCGGATCTCCCGGCGGAGGAAGGCCGCCCATGCCAGGCGCGGAGACGAGGCTCCCACTGCGCAGGTCGCGGCGGTTGCCTTGTCGCGCAGACGCGCGCCGCCCTTTGCGCCGGCGATTTTGCTCCATGCGCTTGAGGCCACCCGCCGCCCGTGCCATGGACGCCGCCCGCGCCGCGTCGCCGTTCGCCGCGCTCTAGGAGCTCGTCGGATGGGTATGTACGTACGAGTGCAAATATGAAATGGAAAAGCCAGACTTTGCTTGCTTGCTTGCTTGCTTGGCATTGCCAACGCCTCCGCCCGCTGCTGCACGCCGCCATCGTCCAATGGATGTGGCTTTTTTGGGCCGTCGGGGAGGAGCCGTGGGAACGCCGCCGTCCATGGTCCGCGGGCGCCGTGCGTTTGGGAGACAAGGGAAAGAGGAGAGAGAGATAGGGAAGGGAAGGCGTCGGTGTGGAAAAAAAGAAAAAAAAAATAACTGACACATGGGTCCCATAGATAGAGTAGAGATATAGAGGATGGATGAGTGCGGAAGAAATGGATATAGAGAAGAGAATCTGAATGACCAGGATGGAATATTCCTTTTAGAGGATGGATTTAGAGTACGCCGAGTGCGGATAGCCTCAGGCCGATACTGAATTACTGACTCGATCGGTCTTTATTACTCCCTCTGTGGCAAATTCTGGCAATGTCCCAAAAGATGAACGTACTCCACTCCTAATTCTTATTCTTGAGCTCTCTATTTTCTTTTTAAAATTGACCGAGTCTAGAAAAAGAACTACAACATTTTATGCTACCGGATAAATCCTAAGTACAGATAATATATTTTTTAATACATTCGGTTATTAAGACATTTTTTTTTGACGGAGGAACCTTCCCAACTTTTATAGAAAGCCATGAACAATTCTTACAAACATTCTCAAACACCAGAAAGAAAAAAGCATACACGGGGGTAAGGATAACATGAGGGAGACATTACAGAATTAAAACCGACGACAAGATACCACTGGGGACACCAGCTTGCAAAACAGAAGAGCACCCGACCAGGGCCATCCCAACTATTCTACCAAGAGAAACGACACGACGACATTCATAGCACTCCTACATCCAGCTCGTTGGTGCGGAGCCAGAAATCCGCCAGCCACAGTCTCATGACCTCCATCTTCTCATCCATGAACTTTGCATCCGAATTCTTCAAGAGTACCCGCCACTTCTGCATAAATTTGAAGATTTTGAGAAAAACCTCCTTTGAATCCTTAGGAAATTTCTTCTCAATTGCCATTTTATTTCTAACCGACCATATCCCCCATAGTGTAATGATAAACATGAAAAACTTTATATGATATTGTCGACCCCCTAACGGTAGCCAATGTTCCATCACATCGGCAAGACTTCTGGGTGTCCTATCCCACCCCAAGGCCTCTTTAAAACACACCCACACAACTTTAGCTAGATGACAGTTGAAAAAGATGTGCTCACTAGTCTCCAGGACCCTACATATGCAACATCTTTCATCCCCCTTCCACATTCTCTTCTTCAAATTCTCCCCTGACTGGATTCTATCCTGGAGAACCAGCCAAGCAAACACTTTTAGTTTCTGGGGGAGTTTGCTCTTCCACATTTTCTTCATTCTGCAGTTTATGACTCTCCTAAACATAAGTCTTATGTACATGGATCTTGTGGAATAGGCATTTGATTTCTCTAGCACCCACCTAGCTTTATCAGGGCCCTCCTCCAAAGGATAACTATCCAAGGTATCTACTAGATTTTCCCATTCCATCCATTCTCTTTCTCCTAATGGACGTTTGAACTCTAAATTCCACCCATCCCCCTCCCAGCATTCAACAACCAGACGCCCTCTATTTTTGCAGAGATTGTATAGGCATGGGTATTGCCGCTTTAAAGGCGTCTCATTATTAAGACATTTTTACTCAGTTCAAATTCAAATTATATATATTTTTGGGCGGACGTAGCATTGTTTTGCATGGAATCTGCGGTACTAGCTTCTGTCTGATGGGGAAAGGGGAGAGAGAGAGAGAGAGAGAGAGAGAGAGAGAGAGAGAGAGAGAGAGAGAGAGAGAGAGAGAGAGAGAGACGCATGCAGTCATCAGTCATCACTTGGCTGCTGGCTCACTTCAATTCTGAGTAAATGTGTGATCGACGGGTCTGGGATCGCTGTATCATTGGTACGTACCAGCTGTGCTTTTAGTGTACTAACGTTGTAAAGGAGCTGGTCAGTTAGTAACACATGCATGCTGTGGGCACTAGTTGTTGTTGTACCATGCCAATGTTGCCAGTGTGCTGTGCGTCGGTGCGTGCCTGCACGAGATCGATGGACATGCTTCGATCCCTGGATGACGGAGGTCTGGGCCTCTCTGTCCTCTGGTGATTTGTCTTGGGCAGCATAGTGTACGGTCATAGTGTGCTGAGATAGAAGGGACAGAGATTCTGGGCTGAGAGGACCAAGATGTGAACTGGAGGCCCACATGCTCGTTTTTCTTCCATTGCTTTCGCAAAGGCTAGAGCGCGCGCGACCTGAGAGGTAGAAGCATGGCCCGCGTGTGGCGGGCTAATTGGGCCTTTGGTAGAGCAGCTCCAGCGTGCCGAGGAAGAACTGAAGCAAATCGAACTGAGACCACTGGTTGTCAGAAGAAAAATCGAACTCAACTTAGCGTTGATCCGTGCTGTGTCTGTTCTTTTTTTTTTTTAAAAAAAACCTCGTCAAGTTCAAGACAAGATACTTTTGTTGATTGGTGAGGACGGTTATCTACCGTAGCGTGTTCAACCGTTGTCGTTAGGATAATTGGCCTGGCCAGGTCAGAAAGCTTGAGTTTTGTTCTGTGACCAATCAATCAGACTAATGCAGCCGTAGTCCTAATGTGTAATTTACTAAACGGTATCAGTACTGCTATTAAATGTTTATAATGGAGCCCCCTATAATTTATACTACTGCTGTAGTAATTACGAGCACCGGAGCACGCTCGCGAAGAAAATTCAAGGGAGCTCCCAGTCCCAGTTCTCCACCACGAAGGACACGCAGCCTCGCCGCCCTTCCAGGCTTCGACTACCACTACCTGATTACCTCCTGTCCTCCCGGCAATCCAATCAACAAGCAAACAACCCAATCACCGGACAAGCAAAACGAGAAATGTTTTCGCCACACCAGTCGCACCGGCAACCGGCGGCGAGGTTGACACGCCGCAATGCCACTCGTCAGTCGGCGTATGTGGCGCGGCCGGCCGGCCCGAAGCCGTTATCGCCGTCGGAGGATTCCGGTTTTGAGGTTGGAGACGACTTGGGAGCTATGGAAGAGGTTAGGGAAGTCGATGAAGATGGAGCCGGGACCGCACCGTCTGACGCGTCAGCTTCGAGCGCGGCCGCGGTGCGAAGAGGAGAATCTCGAATTGGAGAAAGCTGTACAAGGCTGTGAGCGAGTAAGTTTGTCTCGTTCATATCATCGTGCTTGCATCGCCTGGCTGGCTTGCCTTCAACTGTTTGGCGCAAGTGCAATTCTTCATTGTACTTTTCTCTCTGATGAGTAAATGGTAATTTGGGACGGCAGAATCGGCATAAAGTCAGCTAGAGAGCTCGAGCAGGTAGCTTTGTCTCTTAGCAGTTAGTCGCGGTCAATCTTTTTTCGTTTAAACAGCTGGTCGTTTATACGATAGCCTAATTTCGGTGCAAAAAGATACTAAGCATGTTGCACCAACTGCAAGTTTCATCAGGGTTTTCTAGGAATTTATCTATATGTTTCTGTCAGCAAGATGTGTACCACTCTTTGTTTCTGTCGGAATTCTTCTCAGGATTGGGTCTGATTCAGTACTCAATCATCATTTCACTGTTTCAAGAGATCTTGCCGCTGAGCCAATTGGAGCATAAGAACATAATACAATATTTCGGTGCGAAAAAGTTGATGTCACGCACTGGTTTAGAGAATAGCCATTTGCCTCAATGTATTCCCAATCACTTACCTCAATGTATTCCCAATCACTTCAACACATCGCTGCCCTGTCTGCACACGTACAATTTTGAGATGTGGATGTGACCATGCGTCCAATGCCCTCTTATCCGTCCCGCATGTGAAATTTTCAGCAATGATCACCATTCTATTTTGAAAGAAGTGCCTCATGTTTTTGTTCTGGGTTATAGATTTTATTTTATTTTATTTTAAAAAATTACCATTTCTGATCTGGGTTTGCGCAGGAAGAAACAGTCCTCAGTATTTTCATTTGATTTTTGTCAGTGAAGGCTCTTTGGTATGTGTATATGAGAAGCGTTAGTTGGAAGAATCAACGGAGGCAGATTCTTATGGGATTGGCCTATCTGCATCATCATAATGTAATGCATAGGTGATCAGATGTCATCTATAGTAATTCAGAAAAAAACAGTGATTTCTAATTATGAGATTAAAAAAAAAAAATTTATCAAACTTGAGATGTTTTGACTCTTTAAAAATTTTGAAATAACTTAAAATTTAGAATGGAGGGAATATCTGTTTTCTACCAAATCGGTCGTGGTCAGCTTCCTCTGGTCCCAAGTAAACTCACTGCTCGGCTCGCGAGTTCATACACCGGGTGAACCCTGACGACTGCTGGGGCATCCGTTCGTGGCGCTGCCGGGATCCGGATCGAAGCTGTCACATTCAGAGTTACTGAAATGATCAGTGTAGGAATTCCGGCTCTTCACGACGGTTCCATTCTGAAAGTTCAGAACAGTCGTGGCACCGTCAGGTGAAGGGACACTGTTGCGCTGGATTCAGGCGTGAAGCTGCTTGAAGTTAGCTGCACGTTTGCTTTGTACATGTCGTCTCTTATTTAGGCTGGTGTATAGTTTAATACTATAGGTAGGTTATATACAGACGGGCACACGTGCGTGGACATCCATCATTGACTATTTTTTTGGTTGCGTTTGACGGTACACGGTACACCGTACACATCCCCATGTTTGACCATGACTTGGTGGAGCGATCAACGACGCTACTGTTCTGAGCTCTGACCTCCAACTATAATCGCCAATTCGCAGCCTTCGTCGAGGACCAGTTGCTTCGCTGATGTGCAGCGCAGCCCCGAGACGGGGGCTAGGCTAACTAACCGGCGAGACCGACCGCGGCCCGTCCGCTCCAGTCCAAACGACCAAGCGCGCTGGCTGCGCACATCCTCCTCAGTCCTGACGCGTAGGCCATGTCAACGTGTGATGTGACGGCGCCCCTGCCTGCCCCGCCAGCCCGGTCGTCCGTCCGCTTGCCCCGTCCGCCGCTGGCGACGCGATACGCCGTGACAAAAACACGCGCGCAAGGCGCCAACCCGGCCGCTTTCGGCTGGGCTCTCGGCCTCTCGCTATTCCCCGACGCAGCGACCACAGCCGCGCCGGGTCAAGAGCGCGCGCGCACGGCATCGGCGCGACGGCGCCTCCCTCTTCCCTCACTAGCGCAGCAAGCAAACCCCTCTCCTCCCTCGTCAAACCCCCACTCGCAAGCGTGGACGCGTTCCGCCTCGCGCCTGTGCCTCCCCCCCCTCCTTGCTCTGTCGGCTCTGCCCTGCTCCGCACGCAAGGGCCACCGCGCGCCGGAGCGCATCCCGTCCCATCCCATGGCGGCGCCGCAGCGGCCCAGGCCGCGCCAGCGGCCGCAGCTGGCGCGCACCAACGCGATGAGGCACTCCTCGTACCCGGCCGAGGACGACGGCGCCGACGACCTCGCGCCGGTCGACCTCGGCCCGGAGTTCGCGTCGCAGACCAGCTTCCGCATCCGCCGCGGCGGCGCGGAGGTCGCCGACCTCTTCCGGAAGCTCGGCCTCAAGGGCCCAGAAGACTTCACCATCCCTCCGGCCGTCTACGCCGCCGCCATGGCGCACATCCCCAACTCTTCCCGCAGCCGCCGCCAGTCGCTGGAGGCGCCGCCGCCGCCGCTGCCGGGTGCGGGCGCCGTGGGGATGGCACCGGAACCACAGGAGCTTCCGGATGTTTCTGGACGGGACGTCGCGGTCGCAGCGAGGCTTGATGCAGCCGTCGACGGTGAGCAAGCTGTGCTGGCCGCCGAAGTAGTCCGACCGGAGGTTGCTGAAGTTTCTTCACGATCAGACAAGGGCTCTGGAACCGGATCAAGCAGCAGAGCTGTCCAATTGGAGACAGGGGAATCTTCCAGACGAGTGATTGCCGCCGTGGCGAAGGAGAGGACTGCAGACGGACTGAAGGGAAAGGGCGATGTGGTCAAGGTGGATCAGCTACGAGTGGAGAGAACAAAAGCGGTGGTTGTCGAGGCTCCAGGAGAGACTACCGCTGCCGTGGTTCAACCTGTAGCGGAATCCACTTCTCGGAGCACCGAGTATCTGATCTCGCCGTCGCCAAACAGGCGGTTTAAGAGAACCATCACGTCTTGGCTCAAGGGACAGCATCTCGGCAGTGGATCTTTTGGTTCAGTGTATGAGGCGATCAGCGAGTAAGTTTGGATCTTCCTACTTCATGATAATTACTATCATATTCGCATTATTGTGTTTTTGTTTGCATCATAACTAACTAGGACAGAGAGGACAATGAAGAACAGCTATATTTTTGCTCTGCAGAATATACATAGTACTGTATTGTGTGGTTATGATCTGGTATATCAGCTATCAAGTTTTAGTGTGCGTAATTGGTAGCTGATGGTGCTACTAGCAATTTTCAAATATGTTGCAATTGATGTAATTCTTCTCATTTTAGGTGTGCTTCACGATTGCGGTATTGCCTGACTTTCAAAAGAATATACATCAGTTTTCACTTGACCTTAAGTCAAGTCTTATTCTTGGATTTTAGTCTATCTTGGAATCTTCGGTTGAGGGAATAAAATCTCCTGGTGTTTCACACAGAGTCCTGTGTCCAATCTGAGCTTTCACCTCATTAGATTCTCTGTGCCAGAAACAAATATTTAGTTATATATAATCATTATAAGATTGGCTTGCATATATCGATCTTTTCACAGGTTGTCTGGGATGTAATTTCTTGATGTTGGCAAGCATTATATGAGGTCAATTTACCAGTTTCATAGGAACTCCAGAGTTCACAAATTTTCTATTATCAAATGTAGCCAACAGGCTATTTGGTGGCAAAACATTTAGACAGTTTCAATGAACACATACATCTTCTGCAACAAAATATTTCAAAGACTGACTTGTAACATTCCTTTTACAGTGATGGATTTTTCTTTGCTGTCAAGGAGGTATCATTAGTGGATCAAGGACTCAATGCAAAATAACGTATTCTGCAGCTTGAACATGTGAGTTGTGGATTATGCATGCTTGGGAATATGCTGATTGTGCTGCTTCAAACAACATGTTTCTCAATCATCCGATTATTTTTCTCGACTTCCACTGATAATAGGAAACTATTTTGTTTCACTGTTTCAGGAGATATCTCTCTTGAGTCGTTTGGAGCATGAAAATATAGTTCAGTATTTTGGAACAGATAAGGTACTAAACTCATTTCTATAGTCATAAATTCATTGTCTGAATAAAACTATGATAAGCATAAATTTATTTTCTATAAAATTTGCTCCATGTGGTGATTGCTTTGTTGTATTCCGTTTATGCTCTCCCTTTGTTCATATTACATGCTATCTCCAAGTATGTGGCAGCTGTCTATCATCAACATTTTTCAATGTTAAATTTGTGGGATGAATTCTTTGCAGGAAGCTGGGAAACTATATATTTTTCTTGAACTTGTTACTCAAGGATCTTTGGCAGCTTTATATCAAAAATACCGTTTGCAAGATTCACAAGTCTCAGCATATACAAGGCAGATTCTGAACGGTTTGCACTATCTACACCAGCGAAATGTTCTGCACAGGTGAGTTAGAGAATTAGAATGATATATCAATTTGATTCTCTACTTTAGATTCTTTTCCATTTTCAAGTATTTACTCATGTTTATCTTATCTGGATATTGAACATGCTCATGCCTTATGTTACTAGAGATATAAAATGTGCCAATATCCTAGTTGATGCAAGCGGACTGGTCAAATTGGCAGATTTTGGACTTGCAAAGGAGGTATTCACTGAGACATTCTAAACACCATAAGATGATAAGATTCGTCTAAGTTCTACATCTACATGTTGTGCTGACTCTTTCTAATTTGCCTTTGCAAGATGTCAATTTTGAGCCAGGCAAAATCTAGCAAGGGAACTGTCTACTGGATGGCCCCTGAGGTTAGTGTGTGCAATTGTGTTTCTGTGCTGTTTCTACCTCAGTGATCTTACAGTACCATGTTGAGTTCTTAAAATAATCCAGAATTTAATTCTGAGTATCTCAAGTGGATATTGCCTGAAAATATCCTTGCAGTTTCAACCTTAATGGTGCACCTTTCAGTAGTTTTGTTACTTGACAGTGGCAAGGTTTGATACTTCAAAACCAGCTTCTGAAAATCAAGCCAGCTAGTTGTAACTGAAAAAACAATTTAAATTGTAAGCACTGTGACAAACAAAAGTGTGATATGAATTCAAGCTCTTACTTTCCTTTGTCACAAAAAAGTGACGACAAAATTTGGTCTTGCAAGTTGCGATCCAATATTTTGGGCATTTCCTGATGGCATATTTTTATTAGGTTGCTAAGGCTAAGCCACATGGACCTCCAGCGGACATATGGAGTCTTGGCTGCACAGTTTTGGAGATGTTGACAGGCAAAGTGCCATATCCTGATATGGAATGGGTGAGTGATTGTGCCTCCTCTGTTTTCTGCTGCAGCAGTAACATTTCTCTGACTTGTATATACAATGTAATTTAAAGTTTAAACTTTGAATACAAGAATCGTGAATGTGAATAAATTCAGAAGGAAAGAAGAATCGTGTGGCTACCTTTCTTGACTGATAGATTGCTGTTTATCTATGTGTATGCGAATGCCATATGGTATAGTGGACAAAAAATAGCAGTAGTTTGGTCAAGATGATTCCGTTATTTTCATGAGAAATGTCATAAATGAACACACACAAGTGGCACCTCTCTATCCCGTCTTTCAGAATTTGCATATTTCATTATTGTCTGGTCTTCTCTAGTTCTCTTGATAGAAAGCTATACCTTTTCATGATGAATGATATCATATTTCTCCTGTTTTGTAGACACATGCTTTGTTTAAAATTGGTAGGGGAATACCACCAGAAATTCCTGATACATTATCAGAAGATGCGCGATTTCATAAAGAAGTGTGTCCAAGCAAATCCAAATGACCGGCCATCTGCTGCTCAGCTATTCGAGCACCCATTTGTGCAGCGACCTCTGCAACAATATGGTGCTTGATGTTCTCCTTGGTTGCTAACACATTTGATTGTACATAACCTGGTAAGTCTTCCAGCCTCCTATTTAACAAATACGTAGCTTCTTTGATCACCTCCATCTTATCACTCAAGAAAATATTTAGCTGAACTTCCCAGTACTAATGATTTTTTTTTTCATTCTATAGATTTAACTTACACGCGAAAGCTTTTGCTATAATGAGGATGACCCCTTGGCCTGAATTCTGGGAATGACCCCCTCAATCTGAAGGCATCCTTTGCTCACTGTGCCATTTTCATGCTTTGTAGTTTAGGGGGAGGCCACCCCATGCTCAATGTACCATTTTCATGCTTTGTAGTTTAGGCGGATGTCTAAAATTGCTTTCAATCTGATTTGCACATCCAGACACTTAGAAGCAACAATGTTGCTCTAATGTGGGCAATTTGTGTTTGATTCAAGATGGCTATTTCAGATTATGGCTATTTCAGATGTGTGCCTTATATAAGTGGTTCTTTGCGTGCTTGTCTGCTCTTTACACCATGCTCTAACGACCATTTCAGATGTGTGCCTGAATATCCGGCCGATCTAGTACTCCCTCAGTTTCAAATTACGTCGCTTTGACTTTTTTAATACATAGAATTTGCTATGTATCTAGACATACGTTATATCTAAAAAAAGTATTTATAGTTTAGAATAGAAGGAGTATTTATTAGTGTTTCACTTTTTTTTTCCAAACGGGAACTAACTCTAATGTAAAAAAAGAAATGTTGTGTGAACGATATGTTTGCTGGCAGTATAATGCAGCTGTTGTTCAATTGTCTAATGTTTTATGTTCTGTTTCTGGCCACGTCTCCATGCCTGTACAGGTCAAATTTCATTTTGCTGATGTTAACAAAGCGCCCAGAATTCTTGTGGCTGTACTCTGTAGCCGATCATGTACAGTATATGCCTAAGCGCCACATAAAAGCGAAGTGGATTGTTTATATTGATGGACCTCATCAAATTCTGATCAAATATACTGAAATCAACTGATCTACCTGTGTGATGTGCATGTCGAACCCCCCACCCCTACATTTTGACTCGGAGTCAGTGATGATTGGCAATAACCATGTCCTAGTAGTAGTAACAGCTGCATGCACTAGCCAGCTACAAAAAGGTAATATACACCTTTATCTACACGATGTTTCATCTATTGGACAAGCAAAGAGCAAATTTTACAGAGAGGACATTCCCACAGGCAAAAAACGCCGAACCCTATGGTGCTGCCTGCAGAAGCATCGCATCTTCCAGATTCTTGCAGTTGCAGTCTCACCAGCTCAATCCCCGTCCAAGCTGCTGCCTCCATGATCATCACAACCATACATTGCCATCTCATGCCTGAGTAGCCCAAGCATCTGGCCGATCTCCTCGGCCTGCGGATGAGACTGATCGCTTGACACGAACTCATGCACGTCGCCGTCGATCTCGACGGAGCTGTGCCCCGGCCGTTTCTTCACCCCACGTGCTTTCATCAGGCTTCGGACCTTCCCCGCGCCGTCCCACTTCCCGACGGCCGCGTAGATGTTGGAAAGCAGCACGTAGTTGGCGTCGCCCCCAGGGTCCAGCTCGAAGAGGTGCTGCATCAGCTGCTCGGCCATGTCCAGGTCGCCGTGCATCCGGCAGCCTGCGAGGAGTGCCCCGAGCACCACCTCATTGGGTCGCATAGGCATCGTCTCCACCACATGCATCGCCTCGTCCAGGCGCCCGGCACGGCCGAGCAGGTCGACCACGCACCCGTAGTGCTCCATCCGTGCGGGGACACCATACTCTGTCGTCATGAGGTCGTAGTACCTCAGGCCCTGCTCGGTGAGACCGGCGTGGCTGCAAGCCGTGAGGACGCCGGTGAGCGTCACCGCGTCCGGCTTGAACCCCTGCCTCCGCATCTCCTCGAAGAGCTCGATTGCCTCCGTGCATCGGCCATTGGCTGCAAACCCGACGATCATCGAGTTCCAAGAGACCACCGTCCGCTTCCTCATGGAGCGGAACACCTGCGCCGCGAGCTTCACCTGTCCGCACCGCGCGTACATGTCGATCAGCGAGTTGGCGACGCGGACATTGCGCTCCAACCCCTGCCTGAGCACGAGCCGGTGCACCCACATCCCGAGCCCGAGCGCGCCTACCTCCGTGCACGCAGATATGACGGCAATCAACGTGACGTAGTCCGGCTCGACGCCTTCCAGAAGCATGGCGCGGAAGCAGTCGATGGCCTCGTCATGGCGCCCATTCTTGACGAACCCGTCGATGAGCGCCGTCCAGGAGACCTTGTCCGGGCCGGGCATCCCGTCGAACACCTCGAACGCGGCGTCGACGAGGCCGTTGCGCATGAGCCCGGAGACCATAGTATTGTAGGTGACGACGGAGCGGACCGGCATTGAGTCGAACAGCTGGAGCGCGAGGTGCGGTAGGCGGGATGCGAGGTAGAACCGCGCGAGGCAGGTGGAGAGGAGGAGGTGGGAGGGGAATAGCTTGAGCGCGCGGGCGTGGAGGGCGAGGGCGAGCGGGCGGGCTAGCGGCGAGGATGGGGGAGTCGGCGCAGGCGGAGAGGACGGTAAGCAGCGTGACGTCGTTCGGGGCCGGCGCGGCGGGGGAGGAGAGCATAACGCTGAGAGACGCAGCCGCCGCATCCAGGTCACCTTGTCGCGCCGCGCGCGCGATGGTGGACGTCCAGGAGACGACGTCCCGCGGCGCATGGCGGGGTGCGCGTTGGGATTCTTGGGTGGAGCTGGAGCGCGGAGGTGCGGGGAGGGCGAGAGACGGAGCCGCGGCCACAGCCATGTTTGATGTTTCTGCTTATTTTTTCCACAAAAATCTAAATAAAATACCCGTTGGATTTTTTTTTTCCCCTCCAGCACCGCCTGAGCCAACGCGGGAGGCCCCCTGCGGCATCCAGTTCCAGATTTCCGGCCATGTCATGATTTTTTTTAAAAAAAATTATTTTCAAATTTCAAGACAAACTTGCACATGACATTTCATATGGACAGTTTATCATCTGTAAAGCCATCGTAGGCCACAGTAAAAATAATTTGACCACACTCAGTTTTTAACTCCACTTATTCTGAATGAGAGCATTGCAGACATAAGCAAGTTCTGTTGAAGAATTGATACACATAACTGATGCAGCAGCATCTATTTACAGATCTATACACTAATACACCGTACGTCACTGCTGTACACATAACAAATCCAAATGATGTATACAAATAAATACAAATCAAATGATACATGGAGCTTCTGAGCCCCTTTACAACATACATGCATCTGAAGAACTATGTGCAAGCAAAACCTTCATGTGGGAGTGGATTCCCACTGAAGAAAAGAACTGCAACTCATGGGATGAGGAGACCACCAGACCATGGAGAAGGGAAGGGAAGTCATCATATTCCAATCACTGTTGACAATGTCCTTGCACAGAAGAGCCACAAAAAATATGAAATGAAACTGCAGAGACTATATATTTATAAGCTTCCTGGTAACAATGAATTACATAGGCGATATGAAGCGTCTCTCTTGATATCGGTAGCGGTGCACATAGGAGCACAAGTAAAGAACCTGGTCCGTCTGATATTTCACTACAAGGAAAGGAGAGATTTTGTCGGCATTCCATTAACTGCTTACATATCTTCGGTCCGGAGATGAAAGGAAGCCAAACAAAATAGCATTCCTCCTTTGCTACACAGAAATCCAATTCATATGCTAATGTACAACAGTGGCTAAAACTGCAAAAGCCTTTAAACCTTCACAAAAAGGGTTTGAGCTTACACCGATAACCACATCCAATCTCTCAATAATCAATCCTCAGTGTTACTTCCACTGAATCTGGACTTCAAATGTTGAACTCCGAGATCTTTCCAGTCTGACAGAGATGCAAATGGCAGCAAACCAGCCAAGCATGGCAGAATAAGTGACACCAAAACATAAAATGTGTATCGGCGGGCCCAATATGGTATATGAACAGCCTTGGTCCTGTGAGTCACAGAAATAGGACCATAGAGCATGTGATGTAAAAGAGATGGCCAAATGTTTCCAAGTAAATGGATGGAGCAAAGGGCCTCCCAGTATATAAGCCATACATTTCCATCCCCGCCCAGTGTGTCGACACAACGGCTTCCAAAATAACCACAAAGAACTCCCAATATCATAACATTGAATGTTACTGGCATGTTTGGTCCAGTCATTGCAGAACGCTGGAATATCAACCAACCAATTAATAGGAGCATCAAAATTCCAAAGAATATCCTTGTTGCTGCTATCACATGGCATTTGAAAAGCAGCAAACCAGAGTTGAATGCTGACACTGAACTTGGCATCCACCAAGATGTATACTCCTGCAACAAAAGGGAGCACATGATATGAGCTTCTCAACAATGGCATTGGAAACAGCTAATTTGTATCAGAAAAATGTGGCGCATACCCTTGAAATTGCTGCACAAGCTGAAGTAGCAGCAGTTATCCGCTGGTACGAGTAGATATATGTTCCATATCCAAAACAGACAGACATAAGTACCACTGCAGTAAGAAGCATATCTATAAGTTTCCTGAAAAGTTCTGCATGCTTTGTATCCTCCATTTCAGTCTTGAATTTTTTCTCTTTGAAAGAGGCTTTCTGAAATCCCATACAAACTTTGATCTTCTCTAACATGTGTGAGTCAGAGCTCAGAGCTAACTGAGATTGGCTCAATTGCAATTTTCTCATAGTAAGTCCTATTTCAAGCTCCTTGAGCTCATTTGAACGAGCTTGCTCATTCAGAGATCTCTCAAATACACTAAGGATGTGCTGATCAATTTCTGGATTGGATCTGCTACGAGTAAGGTGAACGAGCTGATGATTGACGCCTGCATGAAGAACAATCTGACTATTCATGGAACTCGAGGGTATGTCAGTCTGGACATCATGTATCTGACTTTGTGAATCAGAACCACCCAACTTTATGTCAGGTAATGAATCAGCACCACCCAACTTGATTTCAGGTACAGAATTACCATCTTTGTAAGCACATTGTGCCATATCTTGCTCATAGACAGGTGTTTCATTGATAAGGTGAATGGTTCTCAATGTACTACCAAACGCTTTCTCAAAGTTACCCACGAAACTCTGAAATTTGTCACCATAAATCTACACCACAAAAAAAAGGATATAAGAAGCTTATGGGAAGCGGAAACAGAGTAATGAAACAGAAACTGGCCTGTTCATACATTTGTTAAGGACTCATTCACTGCTGAGGTACACATCTGCATCCAGAATTGGTGTGAGTGAGGACATCCATGGTTTTGTTCCAAACAGCAATCATTTACGAGAAGACTGAAGACAGCATATGTACCTTTGAGAGGACATCAGGCGGTAATCTTCCTTCAGAACCACTGCATCTGTTTAGAACCTGTAGGAGAAGGAGGTGTTAGTTTTTGAAGCTGATTGGTGCTGCCCCAAGTAGATCCACCTAAATCAGTTCACTAATTGCGCAATTTGAGTTACTGGTGAAAGCCTCCTATTAGGCCAAAAATATAAGTAGCAAACATTCTAGCACCCGTTATCAATTAGAATATTTGGATGAGATGCTCATGCATTTATTTACACCTTGATATAAACAAGCATGCAATGCTTAAGATTCAAACTCATAGAATTTTTACTTTTAAAAACAAAAATAACAGTTAACAGCAGAACACAAGTCAAACAGAACTATAATCAAGATAAGGATTAAAAATCAAAGTATCTCGTCCCCAGCCCTTTAAATATATGGTGCATTCAAATGGCAAGTTCTGAACTGAACGGCCAAATAATCTTTCATGAGCCAAGCAAGAATAATAGGATCTGATTTGTCCAAAGGTCCTTTACTTTTTTTTTTTTCCTTTTGGCAGAGGCAACCCAGCTTTTATAGCAAGTATACAGTTCCTATACTCCCCCTCCCAATCGGAATTGAATGGCTCAAAAATTCTTACACATTCTGTCCATTTGAATGGAGGCCTCCTTTCCCCAGGTAAGTCTTTAACATCAACAACATTATCCCAAATTCGACAGAACAGCTCAATTTTGCACTGAATCAAATAGAAATCTTCAGCGGCTTGAGCAGCACCTCATGATTGGTACCATATTATTGTGTAGTCACAAACTCCATTAAAGATCAGAGCAGTTGGGTCTTGAGATACTGTCACACAATGCAAGCGCCACTGGGAGAGCCAAACAATCACAATTCAGTGAATGGCATCCACTTGGATGGCAGAGAGAAAAGACTAGCTTCTAGGCACAATCACAATTAGTACCAAACAATTGCTGAGCGTTTACGACTACAACGTCTAAATGGAACTACCAATTAATGAATAAGTAGTAACCAACTACATATTCTTGCGAACGCTCACACAAAATTCTAACCATCCAAATATGGCAAGGCAAGCTAGACCACACAAAGCGCGTAAAAATTGAATCTTTGGGTCGCCGACGCGTAGACAAGAAGAGAAAGAGGCAAGATACATTCTGCTCACCTCGGCAAGCACCGCCGCGAAGGACATCCCGAGAGGCAGCGCGAGATCCTGCATATCGCCGCCACCAGCTCTCCCTGCTCCACTAACGGCGACCCTTCGCCGCCGCCGCCGCAGGTGCACCCCCTTCCGCAGGCAGGAGCGCCCGGACGCCGAGCCGCCGTAAGACGAGGCCGATGACGCCGACGAGGACGCCCCGCCGGCCTCCGGCAAGGCGGCGGCGATATGGGCCCCGTCCATACGGGAAGGGGCCCGTGGGGAAGAGAGGAGGGGCTAGGGTTTATTGACTGAAGCTTTGCAATACTGCAATTCTGCCCTGGACTCTGCGTGGAAGTGAAGTAAGGAAGGAATTCTTCTCCCTGGCCGGTTGTGAGTTCGTTGGGTTGTGCTCGTCTCGGCCAATTCTTTAACGGGAGCAGAGGCCCGGCTATGAAACGAACTGGAGATGGGAATCGGGATCACTGGAACGCGATAGGGGAGATGGCGTCGTAATGACGCCGAGTTAGCCGTTGAAGCAACCGCGGAAGGAAACTCCGGTGAAATCGCGCGTGTAAACCGAAACACCTCCTGTCATAAAAGTTCGTTCGGACGTGGATTCGTCGTTGCTTTCCTTGTATCTTTCTTTTACCGTTGCTTATTGAAATCTCTTGGGTTAAAAACAGTGAAAAAAAATATTCTAATCCTTATCCTTATAGCAATCAAAAAAATAAACTTGTGAAAGGTTGTACATACCAGGTAGTTTCATGTAAATATACTACTTGCTTCTACGAAATTGAAACTTCAAGCTTCTCACAGGTCACATCAGAATCACATATGTTTCGAAGTCAGTTACTTCAAGCCAAATAATCACGGAGTAGCAGAAATTGCTCTGCAACTGCGTTCATGAAAGGTCGAAACATCATAACAGGTATCCTATGCCTTCATGAAATTTTACATGAAACAAAAAGAAGAAAAGAAGTTGGAATAATACTTAAGTTAGATTTTGAAAAGGCTTACGACAAAGTAAGTTGGAATCTCCTCTTCACTTGCCTAGAAAAGAGAGGTTTTCATAAGAAGGGGTGTACATGGATCAAGCAGGTAGTAGCTGGTGGGACTGTCAGTGTAAAAGTGAATGATAAGATTGGCTCCTACATAAAAAGTCACAAAGGTGTAAGACCGGGAGACCCCTTATCTCCTATACTCTTTAATTTGGTGGCAGACTGCCTCACAAGAATGATCTTGGAGGCACAAAATAAAGGATTGATCACTAGTTTGATTAGTCATATTATCCCCAATGGGGTTGCGGTGCTGCAATACGCCGATGATACTATAGTGTTCTTGCAAAATAATATTGGAGGAGCAGTTCACATGAAGATGTTGCTATACATGTTTGAGCTTTTGGCCGGTCTTAAAATAAATTTTAACAAGAGTGAGATATATATGATCAATGATGATGCTGGAAAGGTGGGACAATGTCTATAGCTGGTAGAACTACTCTGATTGGGGCTAGCTTAAACAACTCCCCTATATATCATATGTCTATATATCTGCTACCTAAAACCACTATTGGTGCAATGGACAAGACTAGAAGAACCTTTCTTTGGCAAGGAGGTAGGACCAGGAAGAAATACTGCTTAGTTAAATGGGAAATTAATCTGTAGAAGCAAGAAAAAAAGGAGGTTTGGGGATCAAAGATCTCAGAAAATTGAATATTAGTCTACTTTGCAAATGGTGGTGGAAGTTAGAGAAGAAAGAAGGACTGTGGCAAAATATTGTGAAATTCAAATATATAAAGAATAAATCTATTCATGAAGTCAATCATAGATTAAATGATTCTGCAGTATGGAGTGATTTGCTTAAAATCAAAGATTTATATTTACATTGTAGAGGAATTGAAATCAGAAGTGGTGATAAGATTAGATTTTGGCTAGATCCTTGGTTATATGCTAAACCTCTATGTGATTTGGCCCTGGTTCTATATGATTTGTGCAATGAGAAACATATTTCAGTTGAGATTGCTTTGATTAAGAAAAATATAACCTTTAGAAGGTGGCTATACCCCGACCTTAGGGAAAGCTGGCAAAAGATATGGGATGATGCCTTGAACTTTGAATTGACAAATGAAAAGGATAGGATCACTTGGAGAATTGGGAAAAATAAATGTTTTACTGTGAAATCTCTGTATGAATACATCACATGTTCTGCTGATGGTGTGTATCATAAACATATCTGGAAGGCCAAAATTCCTGCAAAAGTCAAGATTTTTCTATGGCTACTTACTAAAGATGCAATATTAACTAAAGATAACCTCTGTAAAAGAAAGTGGAAAGGAAATGCACAATGCTCATTTTGTGATGAAGCAGAATCTATAAATCATCTTTTTTTCACCTGCTCTGTTGCTAGAGTAATTTGGTCAATTGTTGCCTTATGTGTTGGTGCTAACAATATCCCTTATGATCTTCAACAATGTTGGGCCTGGTGTGATAAATGGATGCCAAATAATAAAAAATTTCATACTGCTGGAGTAGCAGCACTTTGTTGGGCTATCTGGAAAGCAAGAAACAGGGCATGTTTTGAAAAAAAAAATTAAAAACCCACTGGAGATCATATGTCACATGTGTGCCTTTCTGAAATATTGGGCAGGCCTGTCTTCGAAGATGGATGGTGAAATGCTGTCGGAAGGAGCTGAACTGATACTCAAGGTCGCCAAGGAAGTGCTGGCTGTTCAAACTGCCAGACAAGTGGAACAATTGCTGCTACAAGATCAACAACACACAGAAGAAGGGGAGATGTGAGAAAATACTTCTGTGTGGCAGCAGTTGTTTGGCTCATACTCACTGAACTTGGGTTGCATCTGTAATGATCTTTTGGTATCTGGCTGTTATGTCCTTCGAGGCATCAGCAATCTAGTAATCTGAACTGTTTGGTTAGTGTGGTTCTGTGAAGATCTGGAAACTATCTTAGGCCCGTCTTCTAGGGGTTTCTGGCTGGCTTCTAGTCTCTTTGATCTCTATACTTCTGTTATCTGTAATATCTGGATGTTTGTGTTAGGAAATAAATAACCCTAATATAATTATGGGCTCATACCAAATATACCCCTGAAGGGTTCGGACTATATAAAGGAACCTGTACCCACCTAAATTGAAGAAGAGATACTAGTTCCACAATATTGCTCTCCTGTTTTATTCATCTGGTGTGCTATTGGGAAGGGATACGGGAAATTATCTACATCTTCTTCACGTCTCGTCTGCTGTGGGAAGGGAAGGAAACTAGATCAGGGATCTGCAATAACGTCATTACTTAACACGTTATCAGCACGCTCTACCGCTACTCATCAACGACGGTATGCTGTTCTTGATTCTGGTTGGATCCATCTACCCGCAGATTAATTTTTGTTTTCAATCTAGTAGATTGATTTCGTGTATAGAACTAGCATGCTAGATTCGTATCATATATCGCTTTTTCTGGATAAGTGTTCTAGATTGATTTCGTGTACAGAACTAGCATGCTAGATCCGTAGCATATCACTTTTCCTGGCTAGTTTTTTTTTCGTTCTAGATTGATCACGTGGATTCTCTTGCTGCTGCCCTGATGGCCGCCGCATTAGCATGCTAGATTAATAGATTTTTTTTTGGCTAGCAGCTAGATTACGACATTAAGAAAATCTAGTAGATTAATTTTGCTAAGTAGTCTAGACGTGTTCTAGATTTGTTTTTCTTATATAGCGGATTCAATCTTGATAAATTCAGTAGATTGGTTTTGTTTTTGCTAGTTTGCTTAATAGATTGGATCTTGTTTTACCGATGGTACACCTGACGCATCTGACGTCGGCCACCACATCATGCTATGCATGTACGCCCGCGTACCCTACAGCAATCTGCATACACATGTTGGCAAATCCGATAGCTAGCTAGTATGTCTGCATGCACGGTAGCATATTTAATTTTTATCTTGCTATGTCGGCTAACCACAACACGTTTCGCGTACGTGTACGCCGGCTTCCACGCGTAGTGCTACCTGAAGCTGTGCATTACCCATGCATGCATCGTAGTCCTGCTGGCTACTGAAACTCACGACACATCATGGTCATGATGGCCATCTCTTGTGATGTCGGCGGCGACCGACTGTTGTATGCCTTGCGTGCATATATACTTTTATTTATGGCTATATAATTTTGCGTCAATACTTCATCTATGGTTATGTATACTACTTCATGCTTATTTACCGAAGTTAATTTGCATGATTTAATAGGCAATGTCTTCGATCAACAAGACGGAGTTCAAGGTTCTTGCGCGGCGGCAACAACTATCAAACCTGGGCACTCAACTGCAAGTTCCATCTGCAGGCAATGCAGTTGACGTCCACGCTCACTAGGCCTGCAGCCGGTGTTCTTGCCCCGCCACCTCACGACAAAGCAAAAGCTTGCATCTTCCTGAGGCATCACATTCACGAAGACCTGAAGATGGAGTATCTAGAGGTGGAGGATCCTCTAGTACTATAGACAAAGCTACAGGAACGCTTTGGCAAGCAGAAGGTAGTGCTCCTGCCACAGGCTAGGCGTGATTGGGCACAACTCCGCTTCCTCGACTTCAAGACAGTTGAGGCATATAATACTGCGATTCACCGTATTGTGGCTCAGCTTCGTTTTTGTGGCCAGGTTGTCACTGAACTTGAGATGATTGAGAAAACTCTCGAGACTTTCCACCCAACCAACTTGGTACTCTAGCAGCAGTACCGTAACAACAAGTACGTGAAGTACTGTGATCTCATCAATGTATTGCTTGCTGCTGAGGCTCAAAATGAACTATTGATGAAGAATTTCAACATGCGCACTGTGATCTCATCAATGTATTGCTTGCTGCTGAGGCTCAAAATGAACTATTGATGAAGAATTTCAACATGCGCCCTGCTGGGGCACAGGCACAACCTGAAGCACATGCCAGTTTCTGTAATAGCAACGGTAAAGGTTCTTTCAGAAACAAGGGCCAAAAGTTTCATGGTAATTATGGGCCAAAAGGGGGAAAGTTTAAGAAGCACATGAACGGAGGCCAGAAGTCCAATGGCAATGGTAAAGGCCAGAAGTTCCATGGCAACGGCAATGGCAAAGGCAAGTCCTCGAAGGGCTCAATGAGCGATGGAGCAAAACACTCAAATGAGGGTTGTTTCCGTTGCGGATCCCAGAAGCATTGGTCTCGCACTTGCAATGCCGAGCCACACTTGATTGAGCTATATCAAGAGTGGAAGAAACGCCAAAACCCGGAGGTCCACTTCGTCCAGGCATCTATCGATGCTATAACTGGATTACACCTCTCGGAGCCATCAGAGCCTACACAGAAGCTTGAATCAGCAACTATGGATATTGATCACAATGCCACCAGCGATGATACCGCTGAAAAGGGAGACGCCTATACTGGTGATGAAGATTTTGATCTGGGCGATGAGGATCTTCTTGACGTGGAATAGACCAGAATAATAAGCTATCTACTATTAGTTTATTTATTAGCATGTGTGATTTTTTTTTTAGCAAAAACAATTAAGTTCGTGTGATCATGATGCATGTAATAATGCTCCTGTCGAGCAACTTCATTATTTTATTAGGATAAACACTCGTCATGCATGTTCTGGTTGATAATATTATTTTTTTTAATTAGTTTTTTCTCTTGTTCTATTACGTGCTGTTATTTTAATCAGCTTGCTGCTTGCTATATTGATTATGCACGGTGGATTAAATTAGTATTCTATTTAATAGAACACGAGTCGTTCTTTCCATGGAGGCTGGAGAAGAACATTGCCTTGTTGATAGCGCTGCCACAAATTCGAGACTTCGAGAGACAAAATATTTTCAGACCCTGCAGAAAAAAAGACTGAAAATATTACCATGATTGCTGGTCGCAATAGCCATATCGTAGGCTCCGGTAGAGCTGTGGTCGTACTCCCTAATAATACTAGCATCTTCATAGAAGAAGCATTTTTATACCCAGGAGCTGTACGTACTCTCCTCACATTCAAAGATATTCGTCGTAGTGGCTACCACGTAGCAACTGCTTGTGAAAATGGTGCTGAATACCTCTATATCATAGCTGCGGATGAATGTGAGACAAAAGTGGTAGAGAAAGCGCTAGACACCTCTTGTGGAATATATTACACAAAAATTAAGCCACCTAAAGAATATGTTGCGATGTCTACTATTTTTAAAAATCTTGAGTCTTTTTACGGTCTGGCATGAAAGACTTCGGACATCCTAGATTAAGAATGATGCGGAACATCATAAAAGCATCTGTTGGTCATGGCATTAAAACCACACAAATTCCTAAAGACTTTCTATGTGTGTATTGTGCTAAAGGAAAATTAATAACTAAGCCCTCTTGCCTGAAGATAAATGTTGAGTCCCTAAGCTTTCTGGAGAGAATCCAAGGTGACATTTGTGGTCCTATTTACCCCCTGTCGGGGCCTTTTAGATACTTATGGTGCTTATAGATGCTTCTACTAGATGGAGCCACGTATGCCTGTTGTCTATGCGGAACCACGCTTTTGCAAAGATTATTGCCCAGATCATTCGATTGCCTGCTAGCTTCCCGGAGAACCGCATAAAAGCAATTAGAATGGATAATGCTGGAGAGTTCACCTCAAAAGCATTTAATGATTATTATCTCGCTTTGGGCATCAATGTAGAGCATTCTGTACCTCATGTGCACACACAAAATGGGCTTGCTGAATCTTTAATAAAAAGAATAAAATTAATTGCCGGACCACTTTTTACAAGATAGCGGTCTTCCCACCAGTTGTTGGGGACATGCGGTCTTTGCTGCCGCTTGCCTTAATCCAGTATAGACCATCTGCATATCACTCTGTTTCCCTCCACCAGTTAGCGCGTGGACAACAACCAATGATTTTCCATCTGCGAAAATTCGGTTGTGTTGTATATGTGCCGATATCACCACCCCAAAATAATTTAACTATGGGACCTCACCGGAAGTTGGGGATATATGTTGGTTATGACTCTCTGTCCATAATCAAATATTTAGAGCCTAAAAACTGGAGACCTGTTTACGGCTCGATGCGCTGATAGCATCTTCGATGAAGAGCATTTCCGGCATTAGGGGAGGATTGTACCTTAATAATAAAGAATGCCGAGAAATAGATTGGACTACCAATAGCATTCAATCGCTTGATCCACGCACTAAAGATACTTGAACTTGAAGTTCTAAGAATAATAAACCCGCAACAGTTAGCGAATAATTTACCGAGACGCGTCCAATCGATATAAGAGGAGTGTCAAAATCGTATATTCCCTGCGGCTAATGCACCGGAGAGAGTGGAAATACCCCCGGAGGGCACGAATTCTACCAAATTCCCCAATCCTAGGAATAGGGGGAGAGATCCGGATGACTCAGCAAGAGCCAAGCGGGGACGCCCGCAAAGGCAAGTTGCTAGAGAAAATGCATTACACTTCCAATCGGTCGTCCCCAAAGGCGATACATCCCGGAGATGAAAGTCCTAGTGCAACTATGCACGCACAAATGATAGCACAAGGACAACGGAACAATAGACTCGAGTATTTTGGGAAATCATGACGAGCCGGATAATTCAATAGAAGAAATTTCTATAAATTATGCTTTGAATCGGAGAATTATATAATAGAAAGAATACGAGATATCGACATTAATTTCGTCTCTAAGATCGCAGAAGTTTATTATTGAGGATCCCGAACCAAAGTCCATGGCGAGTGCCTAAGCGCTCGATTGGGTCAAATGGAAAGAAGCAATAGAGACGGAATTGCGCCGCTTTCTAAGAGGCAAGTATTCGGGCCGGTCACCCGCCGCGTCCCCAAGGTATTCCCCAGTAGGATACAAATAGGTATTTGTTCGAAGAGAGATGAGAACAATGTGGTGGTGAGATACAAAGCGAGGCTTGTAGCACAAGGGTTCACGCAGAGACCCGGCATAGATTATGATGAGACATATTCTCCAGTTATGAGTGGCACAACGTTCCGATATTTAATATCTATGGTAGTAGGTTTAAACTTGAAAATGCAGATGATGGACGTAGTGGCCGCATATCTGTATGGGTTGCTAGATTCGGATATTTATATGAAAGTCCCGGATGGACTGAAAATTTCAGATTCTAAAACAAATCGCAACATGTACAGTGTTAAGTTGCAGGGCAATCGTATGGGCTTAAAACAGTGCAGTCGGATGTGGTACAATCGGCTAAGTGACTTCCTCCCGAAGAAAGGATATGTTAATGATGTTGATTCTCCCTGTGTATTTATTCAAAAATCCCAGATGGGCTTTTATATTATTTCTGTCTATGTTGATGACTTAAATATCATAGGCTGTGAGGATGATATTAAGGAGGCAACCACCTACCTTAAGGCGGAGTTTGAAATGAAAGACTTGGGTAGAACCAAATTTTGCTTGGGCCTGCAGATCGGGCATCTTATTGGAGGAATTTTTGAGGTTTTGAAAAGATTTAATATGTCAAAGGCTCATCCCGTGAAAACCCCGATGGTTGTCAGATCACTTGAGGTTGACAAGGACCCATTTAAACCAAGAAGTGATGACGAGAAGCCTTTAGGACCTGAAGTTCCCTATTTGAGCGCCGTTGGAGCACTAATGTACCTCGCGAATTGCACTAGGCCTGATATTGCATTCGCAGTTAATTTGCTAGCTCGACACGACCAGAAGACATTGGGTAGGCGTTAAGACAATACTTAGGTACCTGAATGGCACCAATGATCTTGGCCTGTATTTCCAAGAATTTGGATCTAAAATTGGTTGGCTATGCGTGATCTTTGGATATTTGTCTGATCCGCATAATGCAAAATCATAAACTGGTTTCGTGTTTCTCTGTGGTGGTACGGCTATATCTTGGACATCTTGCAAACAAACCTGTTAGCAACGTCAACCAACCACTCAGAGAGTATTGCACTATATGAAGCCGCACGTGAATGTGCTTGGCTACGACGGATGACTAACCATATCCAGAAGTCATGTGGCCTTAGTACTGTTGATACCCCCACTATTATTTATGAGGATAACGCAGCATGTGTTGCACAAATGTAAACGGGCTATATTAAGAATAACATGACTAAGCATATATCTCCTAAATTTTTCTATACTCACGAACTCCAAAAGCAGGGTGAGGTGAATATCATGAAAGTTCAGTCGTGTGACAATGTAGCGGATTTGTTTACTAAGTCTTTACCAGCTTCTACATTTAGAAAATGTGTCCATAATATTGGTATAAGACGCATCATGAGACCTGCAGAGTTTAGGGGAGATAGATCACCGAATTGCTTTTATTCTTTGGGACCGTAAGATTCTATAATTTATAATCCTCAAGATTTTAAAATGTCCTGAAGACAACTGTTGTACTCTTTTTCCCATAAATGAGTTTTTCTGAAGTTTCTCATAATGGTTTTTAACGAGGCAACAAGTGTAATATATCTAGCGACACTATGTACTCTTTCTCCATATTTTCCCACTGGGTTTTTAGGAGTTTTAATGAGGCATGAGTTGATCGCGGTATTCGCCCAAGGGGGAGTGTTAGGAAATAAATAACCCTAATATAATTATGGGCTCATACCAAATATACCCCTGAAGGGTTCGGACTATATAAAGGAACCTGTACCCACCTATATTGAAGAAGAGATACTAGTTCCACAACAAGGATTGGTAAACCTGGACTGCATCAATAAGTCATATATTACCATGGTCCCAAAAAAACATTGTCCGGAGACAGTAAATGATTACCGGCCCATCTCTCTGATGAACATCTCCATGAAAATCATCACCAAAATCCTAGCAGACAGACTACAGACTTGGATCCTAAAGATAGTCCACCGAAAAACCAATATGGCTTCATCAAGTCCCGCACAATACAAGACTGCTTAGCATGGAGTTATGAGTACATCCACCAGTGCCACCAATCAAGACGTGAGATCATCATCCTAAAACTGGACTTCGAGAAAGCTTTCGATACGGTCGAACATACCACCATATTACAGATGATGCTACACTTGGGGTTCCCACCAGCTTGGATCCAGTGGGTAGCAACCATTCTCTCATCTGGCTCCTCTGCAGTGCTCCTCAATGGAATACACCGGAAAATTCTTCAAATGCAAAAGAGGGTGCGCCAGGGGTGATCCACTTCCCCCCTCCCCGCTTGTGCTGCAAAAATGAACTCCTACAAGTACTGATCAACCATGCTGCCTGACCGAATCTACTATCTATGCCAATCCCATAGCCTATGTCAGACTTTCCTATAGTCCAGTACGCAGATGATACCCTACTGATGCTACAAGCAGATGCCAAACAGTTGCACTTCCTCAAGGCTCTACTACACAGCTTTGCATCCTCCACTGTGTTGACATTTCTAACGTCGCTACTAGAAATAGAGGTAAATCCCTATCCCCTCGCAACGGCCCAAAAATGCTTGTTGGTATTTCTTATGCACAACTAAAATATGAAGGATTCATAAGCGCCACGAAAAACTATTGTAGCATTTTACCGGGAGTATTCCGTATCGTTATTTATATTTCACCACTGGGAAACAATGGATAAAGACATTGATAGTTCACCATCATGTATCTACTAACTAATACAACAACTAGACTAAAGTAGGGGTAAATGATAGATGATAGGAATTATGCATATATGACACACACAGGAGAATTCTATGATAAATAAGTAGATAGCTAAAGTGAGAGGACAACGGGAGAGTTTAAGGTTCCTGAATACTTCTCTATTTCTTTGGTTCTATATAACTAATTCATGGTAGATAAAGCAATCACACAATAGCACTTTGGAGCAGCAGTACCTTTCCAACTCTCGAATAAGACTGGGAAGAAAGTAGTCGGGGAAGGCGCCAAAAGCTCTCTACGAAACACCAACTCCGGCGTGGTGGAATACGAAGACCTAAAAAGAGCTGTCACCTCTAGAGGCTACCACAACTAACCGTAAGAGATGGGCGCAATCTCAGGTAAACCCCTAGCCTAGACACCACGTCTACACTAAAGAATACTACTCTAATCACACGTAATAACTAGAGCACCTAATACAGGCGAAGATCCTATGCTAAAGTATAACAACTATACTAACCAATCAAATGTAATGCATAAAAGTAAATAGAGAAGACAAAATATATTAAAGCATAAGTCTTACAAGAATAAATATAAAGATATACGGAACTACAAGACTTCTCCGAAGACTCCTCCGAACCCTACCGTAGTACCGCTCTCCCTAACTCTCAACTAGAACTACATTGCAATGTCTAGCCCTAATTCTCTAGAGATGAGAGGTTATCCATTCGAGGGACGCCTCTACATCTCCATAATGATGTGGTGCCCTTAGTGAGGGGGTCTACCTCTTTATTTATAGTCTCGAAAAGCCTCCACCTCTTCTAGACAGGCGATGTGGGACTAATTCGACTTCAAAGAACGGTGGAGATGCAATCCCTAAGGCGGTAGGAGGCCCTCCGTCGAAGCGGGCCCCGAATGGGCTCTGTGGAGCCGGCCGGCCCCGGGGTGGGGCCGGGCGGCCCCCACCCTCAGCAGGTGGGCCCCACCTTCGGTACGTCATCTTCTCGTGCCTTCCGGAGTCTTCTAGTGTTGGTTTCGGTGTAGAATTGATATCTTTTGACTCGAACTCCGAATATAGCAAATGATATGTTCGTTTCGATCGTCTCGACGAGCCCGTCGCAATGGTGCTGTCCAATTCCCCATTTAAGATACTTTTATTTGATGAAAAATTGCATATTCCTGCAACACAAGTGAGAACACCAAAACTCGTGGAACTTGTTAGAATCAAAACCTACAACTATGCTTTATGGTTGATATCATGTTATATTGAGCAATAGTTGATGGTATAAAATAGGCATTAAGGACCGTCAACAAGTTCCCCCAAGCTTACCCTTTGCTAGTCCCTTAGCAAAGCCTAACTACTAAACTTGTATCAGGAGTTGCAACAATGCTTTCACTCCTCAAAAGTACACATGCTTTCAAACTAAAATTCTCTCTTGAATTAGATAAAACTGCTCTAACTTTCAAACTTACCTATGTTACCATTAACTATGGAGCTTTTCAACTTTCACGTGAGTCTTGAGTAATTGAAAGATAGAACAATCAAGTCAAGCACTACGTCTCAAATTCTTCACTCAACCAATATTCTGGAGTTTTTACAAGTTTTTGAAATAAAACTCAGAGCTTAATTGTATGACACCCTCAAGTCTCTTAATATGTGGTATTTGTGGATCTCACTGAGGCATTTATGTTGTCATGCCCTCCTGCAACTAATTATTATAGTGGAGCTCATAGGAGTGGCATTAAACAAGGACGAGCATACTTGCAATTCATATATTGTAAAGTCAAACAATGCATCCAAAGAGAGTCAAGTCATACAATCAAACCAAGATGTGCATGTGTATGGAGTATGGTGGATAGGTGTATATATGGTATTTAGTGGCTAATCCTAATTCTACTTTTGCTCCTTGAAATAAATCTCTCTTGAACTTAGAACTTTTCATAGGAAAACATGGGCTATCTTTATTCTTTTTTTCTCTTCTTTTTTTTCTCTTTTTTTTTAATACTTTTTATTTTGCATAGCCATATGCATCCTTTAAATACAATAAATGATTGGAGAGATAACAATAAGAACGTAGAGCATTAAACAAGGGGTTGTCCTATAGGGTATATTTTTTTGTGTTTACTCCCAGTGTAGGAGAAAAACAATTTTAAGGTGGATCTCGATAAAAGTGAAAAATGATTGCGCTTACTCCCGCAGTAGGAGCAATGCATATGTAGGCAGAGTGTGTAAGTGATCTTGATTAAAAAGTATGACAAGGCTCTCATAAGGTACACAACAAAGGTTGACTGAACTCAATGTAAATCAAGCAGCATGAATGAGCAAAGGTTTTTCTAATCTAAATGTATATCATGTATGGCTTTGGTAGGAATTCAAACTTTGTCATACAAGAGCTCATCATGTAAGATTTTCGAGTTTTCAAAAGATAAATCTCGAGAACTTAGTATCGTTAGGAATAAAGTAAATAGTAGCTTAGTCTTTCTTATATCATATCCCTCAATCACCTAGACTTAGCTTAAGCATATGCCTCCACAAGTTTCAGGTTTAGAGTAAATTCTTATATCAAAACAGTCATATCTAAAACTCAGAAGAATTTAAGGTTAAAAACTAGGCACGTGAAAGGAATTACGATAGAGCAACTATTCATCATCTCCAAGACAAAATTTTATTGTTCTTTAGTTTTTATTTGACTCTTAATAAACTAGACAGAATCTATGATCACACTCTAAATAGCTAAAGTATCTAATCATTATTTATCTTTTTATTTCTTTTAGACTAATAGACTCATAAGAGACTCTACAGACGTGGACTTTCATGTGCCCACATATTTTTAGTATTTTATGACTATAAGATAGACTCGATAATCGCATAGGTATACTTACCTGATAACTAGAGGATGCTCTCCCCCAAGCTGGATGCTGTCGTAGTTGAGCATTAAAGCTGAGTGGTCCTCATAGAGGAGCTCATGTTTATAAGAGCAAGTGTTGCTAGGAATACTTTAATCTCATCACTCAAGAAGTTACTTTCTTCACACGGAGGTCACCGTGTGTCGAGAGATGTGCTTCGAAAGATGAAGATGAAGATTCCCCGGGTGAGTCTGGCTCTTGAGTCATCCTGCAGAAAAAAACTCTCACAAAACACCAAAACTCGTGGAACGGTATTAGGATAAAACATTAGTGGTTAGCCATTTTAGAGGATTGGGTGTTGTGGAGGTTTCAAAGTATGTTTATGATAACAAGATTACAAATAGGATGCTTAATTAATAGTTTTAGATTTTATAGGTTTATATGTAGAAAGTACAAATGTATGATATGTATTTTTATTTTGTAGGCCACCACAGTGAGAACTCCTATAACTTTTACGCTACACAAGGGTTTCATATGGGGCTCTCTTTTTTTTTAAAATGCATGAATGCAACCTAATGCATATCTATTTATTTTTATTATTTCCTATTAATACTAATGTAGAAAAGTAAATATGGTTAAGAGAAAATAAATCATGTAATAACTACCGATGTTACCTCACGGCGAGGGTTCGATGTTTTGAGTCCTCCGAACTGGACTCCTCCTTGCAGTAGTTCATTGATCGAGTACTTCGGTTTGCTTCTAAGGATGAGGATTGAGGTGGTGTCTCCACTAGTGGCGTTTCCAATGGTGGTGCCACCTTCTTCCTTTCTTTTTATTAGCATCTCAAAGCCAATCTTATGTGCATCCTTGTTACTAGTTTAGAACTCCCACTTGTAGAATTTAGGGAATCTCCCCACTCTTTGCTTGAAGTGGGTTCTACTCATAAAGACAGGGTAGAGATCAAGTGCAGGAGCTCTATTGGTGGAAAAACACTAACAGAACTAGAAATTTATTCATTCTCTAACCTTAGGCACAATAAGATTGATGTCTTTTCACATTGTTCATTTATAACATGAGAGATCAAGAGTATAAATATGGCATTTAAGTTTACTAGATAAAGGAGTGGAGTTGCTTAACCTATGGAAGGGTTGTTCATCTTTATAAGTTATCAAGATTAACATGATGACAACCATCTTCAAAAAAAAATATATCATATTTGAGATCATTTGGTTAAGATTGAGATCAAGAGAATAGTGCTATGGTGTGTACTCCACGATCAAGAGAAAATGATGACCACTTACCTTTAAGATGTTACCTTTATTACTAGAACATGATAACACCATGTAGTAAAGGATAGTTGAACTTCAATGGTCTTTTCCTTCCTTGCATCTTAAGTTGTTCCTTAGCATCATGTCTCATATGTTGTACTCCTTTCTCACTATTCCAGACTTCTGCTTCTCTCATTATTTCTTCTCTGCAAGGGATTAGTAGACAACACATACCCGAAGGAATATACTATCTATTTGAAGTGTGGATAGTGTTTGCTAAGTAGTTAAGATTGATCTATAGCTCGTGTTTTTAATTGATTCACCATTACTTCAAATAAACAAGGTTAAAGCGAAGATATAATTTTGAAGAATACCTCTAACCTTGATTTGATTCTATGAAATCTCCTAATATGATTTAAACATTTTTATACAGTGAGGATCGATAGTCTATATATACATCCAAATTCTTATACAAATATACTTTGATGTTATAATATTTAAGTGATATTCTGAAGCATACTTATAATAGAGTAAGGAAGTTCAAAAGACTAGAGATAGAACCAAGAATATGTAGGTGAACTAAAAGAGTATTTTATTTATTTTAAGTTTTAGCAAATTAAGCATGACATAAGGTATAGATAACCAAGATAATTATCAACATGGTATAAGATGTTGAATGTAGTTTAAAGTTGCATGAGGCTTGGATAAACGTACCTTATGTCTTGCAAGGTGATTGGTCCACTATCATGGCGAAGTGTAGGAGGTATTGAAGTGTTTTTCATTAATTTCTTTTCATCTTGGTCCTTTCTATATACTTATCCTCCATTCTTTATTTCAAACCATGATCAGACATTTATTCTTTCTTCCCTGCATAAATATTAGTGGACACATATCCGAAGGATTGCAACAAGTTTGGCATATGGGTTATGGTCCATAATTTTATGTAGATTTCTTCTATGCTAATAAAAGGATGGGCTTTTAGAATTACTTTAGCATAGATTTCTTTTAACAAATTTTGTTGGTAGCTGCACTTTTTAAAGTAACTTGCAACAAAGGATTAAATGTATAAATGTTGATACTTACAGTTCTTCCATAGAGAATGAGTTGTGTCTTCCTTTTGTGCAAAGTTATTGGACATCATCATATGTCTTGATTCGTCTCTTGATGTGAGTTCATCTCTTAACTTACCCGAATTGAATTTAAAAGTTTTCTGTAGGGGTTAGTCTAACAAAATATCCAATGTCTACTACAACAATTTCTAGTTCAATAACCAAACCAAACTCCATGTCTAGTTTTAGTTAAGGAAGACATTTTAACCTAAGCTCCACGCTCAATTTAAAAGCCTATGGAAGTATGTCGAGTACTTCCAAACCAAAATTCATTATAGCAAACAAAGGTAGCATGGGAGCACATAGAGATTTACTCAAAGAGATGAAAGCATGATCATGTATGGTGAGAAATTTTTTTTTTCATTTATTTATTTTAAGTACAGATGAAAGTGACATGCATGTGTGAAAGGAACAAAACATGTTGTGCATTCAATATAAGATGAAGCAGATGTATGGATTGTTTAAAGTAAACATGCAAAGGGATGCAACAGGATAACTACTCATCAAATTTTAAGTCTATGACCAAGACTATCTCACCTTTCTTGATCATACTTACCATGACTCACAATAGAATTTGTGAGTAGTGCAGCGTCTTTGTTCGTCACATATGATGAACATTGAATTCATGTGATGACGACTTTTCCAATCTACACATGGTTAGAATAATATATATGTTTACACATACCTGTGAGATGACAGGGGCTTCATTGTTGATGGATCATTAATGTTTGGGCACCCCCGGTTCTTAAATATCCTTCTTATCTTAGTCTTGTGGAATTTCACCATAAAGTTGAAACAGGTTGATAGCCCGCTTATTCCACAACTCAACTAAACAAGGGTAATCCTACTAAAGGTAGTAGTAGACTAGATAGTAGATATCAAGATCTATATCAAAATCTCTACGCCAATTGTTTCCCGAAGAACGGCGCCAAAAAATGCTTGTTGACATTTCTAACGTCGCTACTAGAAATAGAGGTAAATCCCTATCCCCGGCAACGGCGCCAAAAATGCTTGTTGGTATTTCTTATGCACAACTAAAATATGAAGGATTCCATAAGCGCCTTTAAAACTATTGTAGCATTTTACCGGGAGTATTCCGGTATCGTTATTTATATTTCACCACTGGGAAACAATGGATAAAGACATTGATAGTTCACCATCATGTATCTACTAACTAATACAACAACTAGACTAAAGTAGGGGTAAATGATAGATGATAGGAATTATGCATATATGACACAATAATGAGAATTCTATGATAAATAAGTAGATAGCTAAAGTGAGAGGACAACGGAGAGTTTAAGGTTCCTGAATACTTCTCTATTTCTTTGGTTCTATATAACTAATTCATGGTAGATAAAGCAATCACACAATAGCACTTTGGAGCAAAGCAGTACCTTTCCAACTCTCGAATAAGACTGGGAAGAAAGTAGTCGGAGAAGGCCGCCAAAAAGCTCTGAAACACCAACTCCGACGTGGTGGAATACGAAGACCTAAAGAGCTGTCACCTCTAGAGGCTACCACAACTAACCGTAAGAGATGGGCGCAATCTCAGGTAAACCCTAGCCTAGACACCACGTCTACACTAAAGAATACTACTCTAATCACACGTAATAACTAGAGCACCTAATACAGGCGAAGATCCTATGCTAAAAAGTATAACAACTATACTAACCAATCAAATGTAATGCATAAAAGTAAATAGAGAAGACAAAATATATTAAAGCATAAGTCTTACAAGAATAAATATAAAGATATACCAGAACTCTGAAGACTTCTCCGAAGACTCCTCCGGAACCCGGCCGTAGTACCGCTCTCCCTAACTCTCAACTAGAACTACATTGCAATGTCTAGCCCTAATTCTCTAGAGATGAGAGGTTATCCATTCGAGGGACGCCTCTACATCTCCATAATGATGTGGTGCCCTTAGTGAGGGGGTCTACCTCTTTATTTATAGTCTCGAAAAGCCTCCACCTCTTCTAGACAGGCGATGTGGGACTAATTCGACTTCAGCAACGGTGGAGATGCAATCCCTAAGGCGGTAGGAGGCCCTCCATCGAAGCGGGCCCCGAATGGGCTCTGTGGAGCGCCGGCCGGCCCCGGGGTGGGGCCGGGCGGCCCCACCCCTGAAGGTGGGCCCCACCTTCGGTGCGTCATCTTCGGTGCCTTCTCGAGTCTTCTAGTGTTGGTTTCGGTGTAGAATTGATATCTTTTGACTCGAACTCCGAATATAGCAAATGATATATTCATTTCGATCGTCTCGACGAGCCCGTCGCAATGGTGCTGTCAATTCCCATTTAAGATACTTTTATTTGATGAAAAATTGCATATTCCTGCAACACAAGTGAGAACACCAAAACTTCGTGGAACTTGTTAGAATCAAAACCTACAACTATGCTTTATGGTTGATATCATATTATATTGAGCAATAGTTGATGGTATAAAATAGGCATTAAGGACCGTCAACACACTGGTCTGCAAGTTAACTACAGAAAGTCCCACATGTACCCAATCAATGTATCACAAGAAAAACTACAACACCTGGCAAACACCTTCGGATGTGATGTGGGGGTCATGCCCTTCACTCATCTTGGATTGCCCATGGGAACAACCAAACCGAGGATAGAAGACTTCACCCCATTGATGGATAGAGTGGAAAGGAGACTTTCAGCCTGCTCTACATGGTTATCCTATTCTGGAAGGCTAGAGATGATCAATTCAGCCATCACTCCCATAACTACCTATGCAATGTGCACAATTAAGCTCCCGTGGTGTGATTGAAAACATCGATCGTGTTCGAAAAAAAGTGCCTACGGAGAGGCAATGACAAAAAAAAAAGAACAAGAGGAGGCAATCTAGTAGCTTGGGAGACAGTTCGCTGCCAAAGGATAAAGGTGGACTTGGTATTATCAACCCGAGGCTACAAAACGATGCTCTCTTTGCTAAAACACACGCATAAGTTCTATAACAGAGAGGACACCCCCTGGGTACAGCTAGTGTGGAGCAAATACTACACTACTAAAGCCCCCCACGCTGCCAGAAACCTGGATCCTTCTCGTGGAAGGATGTGTTAAGATTGAATATCATTTACGAGGGCATTGCCAAATGTGAATTGGGAAATGGATCATCAATCTGCATACGGATGACATCCGGGTGACTCGGTCCTCGCACGCACATACCCAAGACTGGCCTCCTTTGCAAGAAACGACGTGCATCGCCTCGAAGTCATGCAAGCCGATGACTGGACAGCCTTTTCTACTCCCATTGTCACAGCAAGCATTAGAAGAACTAGAATCCCTGCAACTACAATTACAAGGAATCCCATACGATGAAGATGCTATGGACAAATGGACCCCCATCTGGGGTAGCCAATACACATCCAAAAAGTTCTATTCTCAAGTCTTCAAAGCCATGGAAGCACACCCAAATTACAAGATCATTTGGAAGTCTAGATGCACCCCTAGAGTCAAGTTTTTGCCTGGTTATTCTTGGTTGATCGCCTCAACACCAAGCATATGCTCCAAAGAAGAAACCTGCACATTGAAGACGAGCCACTCTGCATCATGTGTGATACTGGTGAAGTTGAAAACATAGACCATTTGTTCTTCAACCGCCCCTTTTGCAAAAGAATGCTTGGGCAACTATCAATCGACTGGGGGCGATGCCCTACCCATGATGGATAGGTTCATGCAAGCAAGGAGTGCTCACGCCATGCCATTCTTCACACGAAGCCACTGATAGCAGCATGGGAATTATAGAAGCTTCGAACGATAAGGTTTTTCAGAGAGAAGAGAGCCAAGTCCTAGTATCTGGTTATCAAATTTCAAGAACCAATGTCGCATTCAATGCATTAGATTTCAGGATGATCTTAGGAACTTTTTCTCGTGTTTGGTTAGATGCCTTCAGCTAATTTGTATGTAAGACATTTTTCTCCCTTTTATTAATCAAAATTTTGGCGCACTCGCGATCTCCCCCCCACGTCTTTTTCGGTCAAAAAAAAATTGCTCTCCTGTTTTGTTCATCTGGTGTGCTATTAGGAAGGGATACGGGAGATTATCTACATCTTCTTCACGTCTCGTCTGCTGTGGGAAGGGAAGGAAACCAGA
This sequence comes from Chrysopogon serrulatus, assembly GCA_015844335.1. Taxonomy (NCBI): domain Eukaryota; kingdom Viridiplantae; phylum Streptophyta; class Magnoliopsida; order Poales; family Poaceae; genus Chrysopogon; species Chrysopogon serrulatus. The sequence continues at coordinate 100 of JADLZL010003535.1, read as the reverse complement.
TCAGGGATCTGCAATAACGTCATTACTTAACAGTTTGTATTTCCGTTAATCTTTAATGGAAATGAGAAGTTCTCGTGTGGAAAAAAATTGCTCTGCAACT
>JADLZL010003534.1:0-62665 GCA_015844335.1 Chrysopogon serrulatus | reverse complement strand
TAAATTGCATGGTGAGTACTTAAACTTTTCAGTGAATCCCAGGTAGGTACCTGAACTGAAAAACCTACCAATTGGGTACTGGATCTATAACTCTTGGTCACCAACAGTCCAAATTTGGACACGCAGGCAACTGCGGCTTACGTGGACAAGCCAACCAGGATTCAGGGCTTGTCAATTTTGTTGAAACCCCCCTAGCCTTTAACTTGGACGTTGTCTTGTCCTCATTCTCCTTCCCTGCGTTTTCTCTCAGCATTGTCTCTGTTCAAGCGCATAGCCGCCGCCTGCCTCCCCTCCCCTAAACTCGCTGCCACCTCGGAGCTCTGCCGTATCCCCACGCCGCCGCATTGATTGGGGTGAGGTCCGCCGGGCATTTTGCCCCGCCGCGTCCAGTGCGGTGTGGTACGGCGCGGCACCATGGCCGGTCAGCTGCGACTGAAATGTGAACCATCACCTATTTATGGTAAGTGCCAGGAAGCCCTATCCAATGTTCAATGTAGTTTGTGATAGTTGATTTATGGTGTGGTAGTACATGGATTTGAGGTACAGATTGGGTTGTTAGGGCTAAGCACTGAACTTTAGGTTTTATCTAAATGTTTAGGGCCTGACGATGACGAGTTCTCTGTGGAAGTGCATCATGGAGGATTTTTCTGTGGGGCTGGTAAAGATCGGGTTTATCTAGATGGCAAGGTGGATTGGTTTGACCGTATCAAAGTGAAGTACTGGAGTTTTTCCGGAATTGATGAGATCAGGTTGATGCTAGATTATGGACTTGAAACTCTCAATGTTTATTGGTTGTTGCCTGAGATGGAACTAGGTACTGGATTGAGAATCGTAGACTCAGATAGAGAAACACTAATTATGAAGCAAGTTGCATATAAGGTTAAAAACTTTGTGCTGTACTTCGATCAGTACCATTCACTTATGACAATGCCTGGGAAGACATTGTGGTGAATCCACTTGGTACACTCCCCAAAGTGTTAAGTCCCAGGAAGGTGCCACCTGAAAGAGATGCTGATGTGGGCAGTGAAGGCAGTGACAAGGATGGCAGTATAGATGAGGAATTTGTAGACAGCGACTATAAAGTGGATGATGATGACGACGATCTGTTTTATGACAATGTAGATGATGGGGTGGTTGATGAGGGTGCAGCACAAGGCGTCAGACTCAGCAAAGGGAAGAAGAGAAATGCCCCATATGTCAAAGAGAACATGTCAACAGATAGGGAATGGGATGAGTTGTCATCTGATGACGAGGAGTTACAGTTACCAGATTCTGATGAAGAGGGTCAGGTTGGGAGGAATATGAAGACCTTCAGGCCAGAGGACATGCAGAACCCTATTTTCAAAATTGGAATGAAGTTTGCATCAGTAGAATTGCTTCGAAGTGCTATTACAGAATACAGTATCAAACAAAGGGTGGAGATAAAAATGCCATGGAATGACAAGACCAGAATCAAAGCCCATTGTGATGTTGGTTGTCCATGGTACTTGTATGCTTCATTTGACTCAAGGATGCAGTGTTTCTTGATCAAGTCTTATGTTGGGGATCACCATTGTCAGAAGAAATGGGTGCTTAAGAGGTGCACTGCAAAATGGCTAGCTAATAGGTATGTGGACAGATTTAGGGCTGATGAGAAGATGAGCCTGGCCAATTTTGGAAGGACTGTTCAGTTCGAGCTAAACTTGACCCCATCTAGGATGAAGCTGAGTAGGGCAAGACAAATGGCATCGAACATCATTTATGGAGATGAAGTGCAGCAATTCAATCTGCTATGGGACTATGGTCATGAACTCAGAAAGTCAAATCCAGGCAGTACCTTCTATCTGAACTTGCTTGAAGGCTGCTTCACTTCGCTGTATGTGTCTTTGAATGCATGCAAGAGGGGTTTCCTCACTGGATGCAGGCCAGTGATATGTCTAGATGGCTGCCACATCAAGACTAAATTTGGGGGACAGCTACTCACTGCTGTAGGCATAGACCCAAATGATTGTATCTTTCCTATAGCCATGGCAGTGGTAGAGGTAGAGTCTCTAGCATCATGGAAGTGGTTCCTAGAGACATTAAAACAGGATCTTGGCATAGACAACACCACTCCTTGGACCATAATGACAGATAAACAAAAAGGACTAATCCCTGCTGTCCAGCAAGTTTTTCCTGACTCTGAGCACAGGTTCTGTGTTAGGCATCTATACTCAAATTTTCAAGGCCACTTCAAAGGGGAAAACTTGAAGAATCAACTATGGGCTTGTGCTAGAGCAAGTACAGTTACAAGGTGGAACCAGGAAATGGATAAAATGAAAGTGCTCAACAAGGATGCCTATGCCTGGTTAGAGAAGATGCCACCAAACACTTGGGTTAGAGCTTTTTTCAGTGAGTACCCGAAGTGTGATATCCTGTTAAACAACAGTTGTGAAGTTTTCAACAAGTACATCTTGGAAGCTAGAGAACTGCCTATATTGAGCATGCTACAGAAAATCAAGTCCCAACTAATGGGCAGGCATTACACTAAACAGAAAGAAGTGGCTGAGAAATGGGTAGGAATGGCCACATGCCCAAAGATCAGGAAAAAGTTAGCTAGGCATGCTGAGTTGTCAAACACATGCTATCCTATACCAAGTGGAAATGGTATTTTTGAAGTGCATGACCGAGAATGGCAGTATGTGGTTGATCTTAGGGGCAGACATTGTGAATGCAGAAGGTGGCAGTTGACAGGCATACCATGCAGCCATGCCATTTCTTGCCTGAAGCATGAAAGAATCCTAGAAGATTTAGTGCTCCCAAAGTGTTACTCCATTGATGCATTCAAAAGTGCATATGGCTGCAACATATTTCCATGTTCTGATAAGTCTTCATGGGAGAATGTTGGTGGTCCAGAAGTGCAGCCACCTAAGTATGAAAAAAAGGTAGGGAGACCACCTAAGGCAAGAAGAAGGGCAGCACATGAGGTTCAAGGTCCTGATGGACCAAGGCTGTCCAAACATGGAGTAACCATGCACTGCAGCCATTGTGGACAATCTGGTCATAACTTCGGCTACCAGCGACAAAGAAAGAAGGCGGGACAACCAAATTGTTAAGAAGACCAAAAAGCCAACTGCAACTGCTACTAGAGCTGAGCCAGACCAGCAACCAAGTTATGAACAAGAAATTTCCCAGGTATGTGCACAACCACAGCAATACATTTTACATGTGGAAATGTAAATACCTGACTATATTATTGGTTTAGGAGGTGAGTTACCCGTGGTCCTGAATCGAATTACTGTTGTCCCAAGTGGAGAACCCCATGCTGTCACAACTATTAGATGAGGTAACCAATTATTAATTTCATTACTGCCATAGTGCCATATTACCAAACTGATGTAACCAATTGTACTCAGGCTTCACAAAATCCGAGGCACATTCCATCTAGTCAACCACTGCCAGACTCTACCTACATCATCTCCAACCTCCCACCAGCAAGGCATACTCCACTTACAACAGCAACAAAGCCTGGAAGGACCTCAAGGACCAAGAAAGTGAAGACCGACACTGCTACCCTTAGTAAGAAGGCAGTGAAGGCTAAGAGAGGTCAATCTGGACAGTAGGATAGCCCAAACAACACCTTACCTAGTCTTTTGTGCAGGAAATATAGTTGCCTTTTGTTCAGAAACTATAGTTGCCTTTTCTGCAGCAACTACAGTTGCCTTTTATGCAGTGATCATATAGGTATAGATCATTTGCAGCAACTAGCTGTCTTCTTAGCATATGAAATGGAATCACCAAAAATAGGTGCTGGTTTGCTGATGGCAATTGGATGTAATGACCACAACTGTGGAAATGGATTATATTCCAGTCATATATGTCACTTATGCTATCTCAGTCGTCCTGTCAATTATTGTCAAAATTTGGTATAAAAAAAAAGTACACCAATCAACCTGTGAATTATATTCACTTTGAATCAACCTCAGAAAATTGTATTCATTTGCATCCCGTTTCAGTCATATATGACATGTGAATTGTATTCATTGATATGCATGAACAAAACACATTTCCATTTCATCAAAACAAGTGCTTTGCATTCATCGAAACGTTTATGCATTACAATTCCTACTTCTACTTCAGCAGCATCTTGATGACACCAACAACAACGAACACCGCAACAACCACATAACAAACAACTCCAATTTTCCCTAGGTCTACAAGCTTCTTCAACTTTGCATCCAAACCAAGAATCCCAGTCTTGATTGCCTCGACATCATGTTCTTCTCCCCCGCAATCCTCCAAGTTCATCATGATTCACGTGCACTTCCTCGCTACTATCCACTCTAGTGCCTCTAATCGGTCCCCTTGCATTGAGCATTCGCTCATACTTGTCGGCGAACAAGTACCAAGGGCAAGTTCCCCGGCACCTGCAATTGGGAATTCCTCACCACATTACATGGCAACAACAAAGAAACCAAAAATCAAGAAATGGAACTATGCACTTACATCTCTTTCATGAAGGCGGCATTTGAAGAAAATGGCCCCGTGGACCTTAGATCCGTCACCGAGAGACAAGCTCTAAGATTTCCTCGCCACATTTGGGGCATGGCACAAGTGGCGGCCAAAGGCGCTCCCCGCATTTCGTGAGGCACTCGGCCGGTAACCGGAGCTCCCTTCACCAAAAAGCCGGAAGCGCCGCATGATGACTTGGGCCGGTCGGCTTGCCGGGAGGCGGGGCCGGTGAGCTTGCTTCAGGGCGCAGGGGACGGGCGAGCTTGCCGGGATGCGGGGCCGGCGACCTTGGGGGCCGGCACCCTACGACCTTGGGGAGGCGGGGTCGGCGACCTTGGGGAGGCGGGGCCGGCGAGGTTGGAGGAGGCGGGGCCGGGCGACCTTGGAGAGGCGAGGCCGGCGAGCTTGGGGAGGCAGCAGGCGGCTCTGTGCTTGAAATGATAGAATGGTGAGAGAAAAGGCAGGGAGAGAGAATGAGGACAAAGCGTCCAAGTTAGGCCAGGGGTTTCAACAAAATTGACAAGCCCTGAATCCAGGTTGGCTTGTCCACGTAAGCTGCAGTTGCCTGCGTGGCCAAATTTAGACTGTTGGTGACCAAGAATTATAGATCCAGTACTCAATTGGTTGGTTTTTCAGTTCAGGTACATATCTGGGAATCACTGAAAAGTTTAAGTACCCACCATGCAATTTACTCTTTTTTTTCCCTCACCTAGTACAGATCTCATGCGTACTCTATAAAGTATATTCAGGAGACTTTAGTAGCATATCTTAAAGATTAACAAAGTTATCACAGATGATTCACTGTAGATAACCACATTTACTACCACGGAAGAAATTATTTGAATCTGAGCATCAAACCAAATTAAATAGGAGGCTTTTCCGAGTAAGTACGTCTCCACTATATAACAAAATATCCATGCTCAGTTTGCCTTGATGGCTAAATTTGCTTGATTACACACTCGCAAAAATGTTTTGATAGGAGTTCAAGGCCAGCATTTTAGGTCATGTCGAGCTTTACAATTTTCAAATAAATTTATCTCGATTTACAACTTTTTAAAGACACATGCTGCGCATAAAAGGGAAATTCCATGAATTGAAGTCGAAAAAAAATAATTGACAATTAGCATGAGAAGTATACTTTTGCAAAAAATTATTAGGACAATTACTTTCTGTAAAACCCAATAATTGACAAAAGAAAACCTCCATCGTGCCATCTTCGTCAGGTAAGCACCCAGCCCTAGCCCAAAACCCCTACCCCCTCCGCCGCCACCGAGTCTCCTCAGGTACGCTCGCTTGCCGCCTTCCTCCTTCGACTCCGTTCCGTGCTGCGGGTGGGGTTATGGGTGGCGAGTCGATGCGCGCGCGGTGGTTCCAGGTTCTTCTTCGATTGGTTGGCCGTACCGCCGTAGGCTGTGGTACGCTCTCGATGGGTGAGCGTGGTGGGTCTCTGTGCGTTTAGTGACCATATTTGTCGTTGCAATTTGCACGAGATTGTGCAACTGTGCTAATGAGGGGATGGATTTGCGGCGTCTCGTTGAATTTTGTGTCCGATAGTTGTCCGTCTCTTCTGATGGTATTGGTTGTTGTGTTGATTTCTAGGTAAGAAGGAGAGGAAGAGGGCGAAATGGTGAAGCACAACAACGTTATCCCCAACGGGCACTTCAAGAAGCACTGGCAGAACTATGTCAAGACATGGTTCAACCAGCCTGCCCGCAAGCAGAGGCGCCGCATTGGTGTGTTCATGGCTTCCTCCCTTCTTTTAGCCTCCAATATGTTGTGTGCCTGAATTCAAATAAGTAGTGAGTGACCACTGATAACTAGTTTGATTTGTTCTGCACGTTGCAATAGTCTCATTGAGTCATTGTCATCGATAATGAGTTGTTGCGATTTATTACATCTGGTCTTCTATTCGGTCGCTAAGTTAATGTTCAAAGGATACTGTTTGTTATCCTTATTGACACTCGAGAAATCCCTGATTGTATAGTTCATCATTCTGAAAGCTGTAACACCAGTTATCTTTTTCTTGTCTTTATTAAGTCTATAACACCTTCACCAGCAAGGAGGATTAGCTACTTATTTATGTTTACCCTGTGTTATTACTCCATTAGTTTTTTACTTGGTACATACACTAGCATGAATCACAATTCCATGAGATGCTAATAGGCCTTTTCTGCATGTATCTGATTTGCAGTACACTGGTTTCCTTAGTCTTATGCTACCAATGAATAGATAAACGTAAAAGTTCTCTTTACTTGCTCAGTAATTGCATTCCTTGCTTCTTTGCTAACCGCTTGTTATGAATAGTTTTATTTCTTATGTTTCTTATACTTACTGACAACCTTTTAATTGGATCCTGTTATGTTCTGTATGCAGCTCGTCAAAAGAAGGCTGTGAAGATATTCCCACGACCAACTGCTGGCCCTCTTCGCCCCATTGTGCAATGCCAGACTCTCAAGTACAACATGAAGTCAAGGGCTGGGAGAGGCTTTACCCTTGAGGAGCTGAAGGTGACACATTCTTGTTATTATCCTTCCATCTGAGTTGCTCTTGAGCCATGTTGCTTTCTTAAATATCCTAGATTGTTTTCAATGTGTATGGCACATGTTTATATAACTGCTGATTTGTTGGGGTTGATATGTTCTCTTTTGCATGCATGGCAAGTCTGCTTATGTTTGCAATTTGTTGTAGTCAAGTAGCTTGGAATTTTTCTTTCCCATTCTAAGTGTCATATGGTGTTCAGATTTTGTTTCAGATGTGGCTTGATTGGCATTAGTTTTTCACTGACCCTAGTTCAGTTAGCTTATTATGAGCCACTCTTTTCATTAATGTATTGTGCTATATCTTGATGCTAAAAGTTATTGTGTTCATTGCAGGCTGCAGGCATTCCCAAGAAGCTTGCTCCGACCATTGGCATTTCTGTAGATCACCGCCGCAAGAACAAATCCCTTGAGGGGCTGCAGGCTAATGTCCAGAGGCTCAAGACATACAAGGCCAAGCTGGTTATCTTCCCAAGGCATGCTCGCAAGGTCAAGGTATGGATAGCAATCTTTTCCTTAACAAATGCTCTCTTTTTTTTTGGACAAGGAAACAAATGCTCTCTTGAAGACACTCCAGAGGCAGTGACCTCTAATTTCTGATCACCTACCTTCATTGCAGGCTGGTGACTCCACTCCAGAGGAGCTTGCCACCGCCACCCAGGTCCAGGGTGACTACATGCCTATTACTCGTGATGAGAAGCGATCATTTGAGGTTGTGAAGGTTACTGAGGAGATGAAGTCATTTGCGGCCTACAGCAAGCTCCGCCTTGAGCGGATGAACAAGAAACACCTTGGTGCCCGCCAGAAGAAGGCGGCTGAGGCGGAGAAGGAAGAGAAGAAGTGAAGCAACCAGACGTAGTTACCAAATTTTGTTCTATTCAGTTTAAGTCACTTCTCACTAGTGGATGTTAACTACCGACTAGTGGATGTTAACTACCATCAAGTGCTTGGTCTTATTTTTTTTGCTGGAAATAGAGAGCAGACGATCCTTTTTTTCTCCTGCTCTTTGATACTAGCTGGTACTTGTTTGCGATCTCAGCTACTGAGCTATCTAAATGGATCATTGGATTCGTACCAACTTGTGCGTTTCTGGATTGCTTATCTTTCACGAGTCTGCTCGAAATTCATTATAGGTCGCCTGCTGAAATAAGCCTGCCTCAGACATGTTTCATCCTGTTTATGAAACATTTCTCTGTTGCAGTGTTTCTTGTCAGACGATATCGATTGCAGTTCCAGTGTTGTAGATAGCATTGTACGAGTTCGGTGCGTGTGCATCTGCCTTGTGTAAAGAAAGTTTTGTATTGGTTATTCGTATTTGTTTGAGTTCAAACTATGTAGCTTGATGCAATGGAGTAGTATTATTTGTTTGAAGATATATTCCGTTAAGCATGTCCGAGCAGTATATGCTGTCCCGTCTGGCGGCAGTCCTCTTCTGGGTTGGGCCAAATAGAAACACAGAAGAAACGGGCGTGGGGCCAACAACCAGGGCGACGACTGGGCCTCGTCCAGTCCAGCGTGGCCCACTGTAGCCCACGACGGCTTCTTCCTCGCCACACGCTGCCCACGGCCTTCGTCCTCGAGAATGTGCCGATGCCACGGCCGAGCTAGGGTAGCTTCCGGCGATGCGGCTGTGGCCGCGGAGCTTCAGCGAAGCCTAGCACGACCGAGGCGGCCTCCTTCCCCTCCCCCGCCGCCGCCATGGCTATGCTCACCGATGAGCCGCGACGCTAGCGGCCACCTGGCGAAGATTGGCTCAGAAGAAGCATAGAGGGGTCTTGCGGCAGTTGGGCCAAATAGAATTCTCAATTAGAACACAATAGAACCAGAGAGGAATTTTTCTTTTTTTTAATCCCTTAATTAAAAATATTGCAGGTATAAACTGGTTGGAATAAAATTTGCGCGCCATAGCCCCTTTGGTCGCGCCAGGCGCCACGGCGTGACGAAGCACACCGGTCACGCCACATGCGCCGGGCGGACTGCCCCGCCAGCGTGGCTGCGGGCCGTTGACCCCAGGGCCGGGCGTGGCGCCGTGTGGGGCCCGCCTTGTCATGCCGGGGAAGCCGGTGCGACGAGCAATTAAAACCCCACCAACCCGAGCCCTTGGCCGGGCGTGGCACCGTGTGGGACCCCTGCCGCCGCGACTCGACTCCGGCGTGACAAGTTGTCCACGCCGGCCGGCCAAGCGGCATAACCTAGCCGGGCCTCGATTCTTTCTTCATTTTCCTTCTCTTCTCCCACTGCTCGAGCCGGCGCCGCCTGAACCGAACCGCCACCCACCACCGTTTCCTCCCTCCGCCGGCGCCTCCCTTCCTTCCTCTCCCCTCCTCCCATCCAGCCCGTCCTCCCCCCCCCCCCTCGCCCTCTCTCATGTGGGGCGCGGGCCGGGCAGGAGGGCGCGGCCCCCGCTCGGAGAGGGGGCCGGCCGCGGCCAAGATCGCCGGCGCCCGGCGGCCAAGGTGCCGGCGCAGCTCCTCCTCCCCCAACTCCGGCCACTACTGTCCTAGTACATTGCTTCATCAAGGTATTAATCCATGTGCTTGTTCTCCCTCCATTTTGAATTGTATTGTCTATGTCTAGGGTTTGGAGAAAATTTGAATTTGTGAATTGGTTGTGCGTTTGTTGATATGATTTGCTTCGTACATTCGGTTTATGATACAATGTGGCAGTGGATTTGACGTTAACTACGTGTTGCATGGACGTTGGTAGGTCTTGCATGGAGGATGTGTAATGTTTGCTTGGTCATGCCATTATTTTGATAGGGTTTTGCAGATATGAATTTAGATGATTTGGTTATGAAATGGGTAGGTATTGATGGTGTTCTTTTGTTGTTGGTTGAATTTGTAGATGGAACGGTTAATACGTCTATTTTGTGGTGGCAAAGTGAAAGAAAATGGTGAATTTGAAAGCATGCATGAAGAAGTGAAGTTCTTTAGTAGATCTTCGAGCTTTGATTGTCTGGTTGGGTACTGTCGTGATAGATTTGGGTGGCCACTAAGCTTAAGAGGTAGATTTGATTGCGGCAAAGAAAGACCACACTATGTGTTGATTGGTTTGTCATCTGTAGTTGATTGGAACAACTACATTGAAGCTGTTAAGGGTAGTAGTGTGAAGTGCTTGGAGGTAGTTGTGGAGAAGACACTTAGGCCAAATAAAGAGGATTTTGGTGCCAAAGTCGATGTCCCGGCTATTGAGAATGTAATCCAAGATGAACCGTTTGACTCGGTTGGTGTTGTAGATATGGAAAGGTCACATATGGTGGGTGCTTTGGACGATGGTTTTGATGAAGATATGTTTGGTGAGGACGATGACTTTCGATATGAAAGACCTGATGTGGTTGACATATTCGAAGGTTCAGAGGATGAAGACTGTGATGAAGATGAATGCACATCAAACCCTAGTTCTTCGGATGTGGTGTTAGAGGATGAGTATAGGTCGGACCCTAGTAGCGAGGAGGAGATTGATTGCTGTGAGGATGGGTTACCCGAGCCATTAGGTGTTCCATGTGATGGATCTTTGCGATTGAGTACACTCAAAGCGAGACTTAGGCAACTAAAGGCAGTCCATGTGGAGGTACCTTCCGTTCCTAATTGTATGGACATTAGTATGATTGATGAGGCCATATGTGACACGGGATTGATGTTGTTAGATGATGGTGAAGGTGAGACTGAGGCAATGGAGATTAAGAAAGGAAGGGTGTTTGACACGTTGGAACATCTAAAGTTTTTTCTGATGGATTACTCGGTTAGGTATCACAGGCCTTATTATGTGAGCCACGCTGACAAGAACAAGAGGTACACGGTGCTTTGCAAGCGTGGTTGTGGTTGGGGAGTATGGGCTCGGCTGCAGAGGAATGGTAAATGGAAGATTCACAATGTCAAGCAACCTCACACTTGTCGCTCTTCGAAGCCCAAGGGTGTGCATGCCCAAAACACGGCCCGTTACTTTGGTTCTCGGCTAGTTGGTCTTGTTAGGGCTGATAGCGACACATCTGTCTCCGCGACTGTGGAGGCTATATTTGGGTTCACTGGTTATAGAGTGAAGTATTCCAAGGCATGGAGGGCAAAGCAGTATGCTATAGAGTTGCTTTGGGGAGATTGGAAGGAGGCTTACAACCAAGTCCCTAGGATTCTAAGTGCCATGAAACACTTCAATCCAGGGCTTCGATGGTACCATTATGCCGGTCGCATAGTTACGGATGTTGACGGTATTCCAAGACCCACTCTACAAAGAGTGTTTTGGTGTTTTGGCCAATGTGTGGAGGCTTGCAAGCATTGTCGTCCATTAGTGCTTGTCGACGGGACCTTCCTTACAGGCAAGTATAGGGGTGTTCTCATGATAGCTGTCGGGATAGACGCCGACAACCAACTTGTTCCTTTAGCTTTTGCTTTGGCCGAGAGTGAGAATGATGATAGCTGGTCTTGGTTCATGAAGCTATTGAGGAAGCATGTTCTGGGCGTGTCACGTAAGATATGTCTCATTTCTGATCGTCATCATGGACTATTAAGTGCAGCAAGGGAGGAAATAGAAGGATGTGCTCCTCTTGATCATCGGTGGTGCATGAGGCACTTTGCTGCCAATATATGGAGAAGACAGAAGAAAAAGGAAGTTGTACAGAAGTTAAAATCTCTGTGTGGCTGTCGGACGAAGGAGAAGTTTGAAGAAACCCTAGATGAGTTGAAAAAGGTTCTCAATGGTCCGGCTAAGACATGGCTATGAGACCAAATGCCTAATAGAGACAAGTGGGCTCTAGCCTTTGATGAGGGAGGTCTTAGGTATGGCGTGATGACTACCAATTCTTCGGAGTCATTCAATAAAGTGTTCAAGGGTATAAGAGCCGTCCCCGTTTCAGGAATTGTTGAGTACTCTTTTAAGAAGTGCAATGAATACTTTGTGAAGCGGTGGAACACAGCTAATGTGTGTAAAGAAAAATGAGGTAAATCAGGTAGAAGGCACTTGGATGTGGCGAGACGATAGCTTCCAACCAAGTGGGGGAAGCATTTGGGCCCTCTAGGCTTGTTTACAATATCAGGTCTACTGGAAATACCAATCCTGGTGGAGAAAAATATGGTGGTAGAAATTATAGGGTAGACTTGATAAAGCCCAATGCTCTTGTAACATTCCACAATTGTTTCATGTTCCTTGTTCACATGTCATCACCGCTTGTAGAATTAGGGGGGTGAACCATGAGGTTTCCAAATTCATGAGTCCTTTGTACTTGAACTCCCAAACTCTGAAAGTATGGCAATCTAGCTTCGAGCCTTACCTAGATCCCACACAGTGGCCGGAGTACTTAGGGTTAGATTTTGTTCCCGACCCGGACCTCCTTAAGATAAAGAAAGGGAGAAGGAAGAAAAAACGTCTTCGAGGAGTTATGGATGCATCAAATGGGTATGGTGAGGATATGTATGGTTGTGGGGACTTTGATGAGGCACCGGAAAAGGTCCGATGCTCCAAATGTCACAAAACCGGACACACCGCCACGACTCATAGCAAATGGAGGAAGACCAAAAATTCAGTTAGAGGGAAAGAAAGCACTAGTGGTACCGCTCAGGTATAGGGTTTTAAGTTTACCATAAGAATTTTCAATGTGATGTCCTAGTTGTGTTTGTTGCTTTTCATAATGGTATTTCATTATTGCTTGCACTATTACTAACCATTTTGTATTTTGCACTTGATTACAGGATGGCTCACCCGCAGTACCCCCTTCTGCAGAAGTGCTATGACAAGGACCACCGAGCGCACTTGCTGGTGGATGAGGGCAAGGTAATTCAAGGATGTTACAGAATTTTTGTGTCATACCACTTTATATTTGTCCTATTTTATCATATGTGACCTTTTTTGTTTATGTTTGTGTACCAGGACTTGACCTACCTCCGTCCCCGCACTCACCGACCGTTGGGGTGGGATGAGCGTTACGCCCCTTTCCTTGCCAGGGCTGGGTTCCTAAGCCTTGCTCGAGTCATCAATGCAGGGCTTCCGGACATGGATGCCTCCATCTTCACTGCTTTCATTGATAGGTGGCATCCGGAGACACACAGCTTCCACCTACCTTGTAGTGAGATGAGCGTGACAATGCAAGATGCTGCCTATATTTTGGGACTTCGGTTGGACGGTCTTCCAGTGACCGGGAGTATCGACATAGAGTCATGGAAAGATCTTGTTGAGCAGTACACCGGCCATCGTCCACCTGAGCCAGAGGAGGGGAGGAAGGAGAAGAAGACTTCGGGTGTGAGCTCCAGGTGGCTGCGGGACCGCTTTGACATGTGTCCGCCGCATGCCGAAGACGATGTTGTTGAGAGGTATGCCCGGGTTTGGATGTGGCATATGGTGGCAAGCTTCCTTCTCCCAGATGCTTACGGGAACACGATCTCTGGATGGTCCTTCCACGCCTAAACCAACCTTGGGACAACATCTATGCCTATAGCCGGGGTTCAACTACTCTTGCTTGGTTATACCGCCCCTATGCGAGGCATGTAGGAGGAAGGAGCCAAATTCTAATATTGGTGGCTGCACGTACTTGCTTCAAGTTTGGATTTGGGAGAGGATTCCCATAGGGAGGGTGCGTAGAACATGTCTGTCGGTGAGTAGTTTTCTTGCCATACATCCTAGAATTTGTTCTTGCGTCCTGCACTACTAACTCTTTCTTTCAAAATTGATTATTTGCAGGCTTGGCCACATGGTGATTGTAGGCCCCCAGTGTGCTACCTTTGGAAGGGAGTGAAGCCCGTGCGTGGACAGCCCCAGCGTCGCTATGTGCAATACTCCAATGATTTAGATGTCCTCACTCCTGATCAGGTTAGTTTGAACCCAAACTCACTCCATTTAGCAATTTTGCTCGTTCTACACTTTGATGATCATGTACACATACTACGGACCATGCATTGTAGGTTGAATGGGATCCATATAGGAGGGAAGAGATTACTAACTTGCTGGTGCCGGCATATGTTGAACAAGAGCAACAACTGTGGCGTGCCAATGTTCCCATGATCCTGTATTATGTGGTGGAGCACCACATGCCCGATAGAGTGCTTCGCCAATTTGGAAGGAGACAACCATTTCCTCTGCTAGGTGATAGTACATCGCCTGCACTACACGAGTGAGTTTCAAACATGACTTGTATTTGGTTGAAACGGACATGTATTGCATATATGACTTGTATTCCTCTTGCAGCATTTCGAGGAGGAGAAGGTTCAGTGGGAATAAGTGGCTTCAAAAACATGCGCAGTGGGTGCACCAATGGGAGCACAGGCCAAGGTTGGAGCCTACCAGTGGGCCTAGGCATCTCCGAAGCGAGTACGGTGAGTACTTGGCATATCTTCACAATTCAACTAGAATCCATGTGCACCCCCTTGGACCAGCGTTCCTATAAGTGAAATGGATAGCGACGATGAAGACCCATACGATGCTATGACAAGGATTGGTGTGCAGCCTGAGAGAGCTCCACTTCAAAACTATGTGGTAAGTTTTCGAGTTAATGTCACACCTTGCATGGTTCCAGCTCATTACACTTCGAAATAGTTGCAACTCACTCCTTGCATGAACTGTAGGCAACTCAGATGGCTCATCTGTCAAATGAGGCAGGAGTTTACATAGGTCGTGCAGCGGAAGATGACAACAACCCTCTTGCAGTGTTTGCACAGGTAGACAACAATTACAATCTCATTGGGTCTTGTATGTTGTTTCTTATTGCAACCTTGACCCCCCTATACATGATGCAGAGGGTGTCCACTGTTTGTCGTCGGATTGCCCGGCGGTTAAGTTGCATGAACCCTAGAGATGTTCAGTTGCCACAACAAGCTTCGCTTAGAAGATCAAGGATGGCATTTGACATACCTGAGAGCTCGAGAGCAAGAGGTGGGGATGATGAAGAAGACACCGCTGATCCCACATATGAGGCCGACAAGCTCATGGGTTCTCAACTGGAAGATGCTCCGTTCGCCACCCAACCTGAGGTTAGTATCACCACATCTTTGGGCACACAACATGACAATGGTACTTTGTCCACAAAAACCTTAATTCATCTACCTTTGTATGGTATGCATGAAGAGTTCTAGCCAAGCGACCCAACGTGGCCAAGGACGGAACGTACGAGGACGTGCACATGACCGCTCCGATGTCGGCACTCCAAATATCCTTCCCACCAACCCTGGAAGGCAGCGGCGTTCTTGACAGCCCTACACGCCAGCCCCGTGATCGCTATGAACTTCTTTCGGTAGTCGAGTTTTAGAACTTGTCATGTCATGGACTCTATGTCGTGGACTATGTGATTTGGAGACTATGTGACTGTGAATATGTCGTGGACTATGTGATTTGGAGACTATGTGACTATGTTTATGCTATCTCATGGACTATGTGAATGTGTTGTGGACTATGTGAATGGTTATTTATGTGATTTGGAGACTTTTTCGGTATATGTTGTGTATGTGTGGCCAATGTATGTGTACATGTTATGTATGTGTGGCCAATTCCTTCTAATATGTTTTGTTTGTGTGCCAGGAGCAGCTTTATGTTCTGTATCTGTGTTGCCAAAGTAGCAAGGGAAAGGGAACAGCTTGAATGGAAATGCCACTCCTTGTCGCGCCAGTGCAGCCGGTGTGACACCAAAGCACTGTCACGCCTGACCCGTCGGCGTGACAGCTGTCACGCCAGCAAACCCGGCGCGACCAAAGCTCAGCATCTGTGGCCAGAACAAACTGGTGGGGAGGGATCTCTGGCGCGACTAGTCGCGCCAGCCTAGCCGGCGTGACAGGCTCGGAAGTCACGCCCGAAGTCGCCAGGCCAAGGACGGGCTTTATCACGCCCGAAGTCGTCGGCGATACGGCCGCCACGCCAAGCGTACGGCGCGACCAAAACTCTTCGGTTCTCGTTGCGGAACAAACCGGTGGGAAGTGCATCCCGGCACGGCTAGTCGCGCCGGCTAACTCGGGCGTGATATTGCTTTTGCGTCCACGCCACGGCTCTTGGCTGGCGCGACAGTGGCTTCCAGCAACACTCAAGAAAAGGATATGGTGAACTTATGTTTGGGCCTAGTGTATTGCTATAGGATTGTTTACCTGAAGCTTGGATATCTGCCCCGGCTTTCTTAATTGGTTTGCCAAGCTGATTCTATACTGAGGATGTGTTGGTTTGCCAAGCTGTTTACCTTAAGCTGGGTTGGCCCAACCAGCCATGGGAGTTTGGGGGCGCGAGTATGGGAGTCTGGGGGCACTGCTATGGGAGTTGTGTTCCTTCGAGCCCTACAACCGCGATGCGAAAACATCTTTCTTTGACACACAAACCACATAAAACATCAAATATAAGTCAAGTACTTGCATAGCAAGTTCGTACAAACCAAGTTATGGTTCCCATCCATAACTTAAGTGCGCGTCATAGTTCATGTATGCGCCATAGCAAGAGAGGCCATCATATAGTTTATACAAAAGTTGCCTTTCTACAAACAAGTCCAAGGCATCCACCACCAACAATCGGGACAACTAGTAGTAGTCGTCGTAGTCTTCGGCGGTCCACTCAGGCTTGGCGTCGGGGTCATAGTCGAAGTCGGGAGGCGCGCCGTCGTCGTCGTCGCCGTTGTCCTCATCCTCCTTAGGGGCCGGGAGATGTCCATCGTTCGGTGGCGATTCGGGAACTGCAAATAACGAAGAATTGTTAACACAACCATAAGAAGATGCAGGAGTTTGGATAATTGGTTACACACTAAGTACTGACACAGCTGACGACACATATTCTTAGGTTGCCTGCCATGTTGCACACGCCAACGGTCCTCGCTCTTCAATTTCTGACGATGATAAAAATCGATCTCCTTCTTGCGCTCTAGATCCATGAAGTCGTAGCGCTCCTTGTTCGTGCGCCAAATCCTAATGAGCTCCTCACTGTCATGCGGTCGGCTAACTCTCTTGAACTTATAGTCGGTCGCTCTGTCAAAGTCATCACCAAGCATATTCCATGTGGCAATGGATGGGCCTATAACACTGTGCTTCATGCGGCAAGTTTGCCTGGCCTTATGCAGTTTAATCCTCCCCTTTCATTCATATAAGGAGAACGCACTTTCTTCTCGTAGATTTCCGCCCACAACTCTTCACGATCGGGAAAATCCTCTCAGTCACATGTCTTCCCCTCCTGAAAAAATATAGATTAGTGACCACATAATATGGGTTCACAAATTGTATTAAACAAATTGTATTAAATAATAGGACGAGTTGATAAGTAAGTAAACTCACGAAGAACTCATTTGGGCCTCCGAAAGCATTGCCACAGTAGTGGCCCCACCCTAGCTCCGAAGGAACAACTCCTTCGCGAGCCTTGATGCCACATTTGCACTTACGGTCCGGCATCTTCAAACATGGCCATGTATTTGAAAATGTAAACTCTTTAACCTCCTCCTCAGAGGGCCAATGCGATCTAAGTCCATAGACGTACTCATCAAAGTCGCACGCTGGAAATCCACGCTGAAATGGAAAATAGTAGCAACCATTGTGTTAGAATTTCAACAAGCGCATATGACATCAACAACAACAATAATCGAAAGAACACTTACACAAATACGTTGACCACAACGGAAGAATGGAGTGAACATTCCATCCTTACTTGGTTCTTGAAGAACCGCAACCTTGCCACAAAGTGGCGGTGAGGAGGATTCTTCACCCGCTCCGCTCGTCTTGAAAACACCGCTCAATACCACTCATAGGAGGAGGATTGGAGGGGGGAGGCACCCACCTCTTAAACTCAACGTATGGAAAACTCTTCCATGGGTCGTAAGGAAAGAACATGATGCGTCGATCTAACATTTCATCACCATCCAACCACTGGTAGAAGTCGCATCCGTTTATACGTCCTTCCGAGGGGGGTGCACGTTGAAATGGGCAACAGAAAAAAGCACGCCCAGAAGATCTGGGATGCCTTGACTGCTTCACATAGGCTTCTAAACCACAAAAGCATTTGGGGACCAGATCACCATCTTTGAATGGAACATCTATGTTCTCATGGACCGCCGGATGGTGTACGAACGGATCCTTATCGCCAACCTCCATTGATTCTATTATAAAATCTTATATAAAACCATCACAATCTTACAAACATATAACCATAGGTTTAATGCTTCCATAAAAACTAAAGGAATCATCACAAAAATATAGATGTCACTTGAAACCCTAAAACCAAGAAATACTCAATACCAACTTACTTCTAATCACAAAGTACTTAATTAATTGCATCATTAGTATATCCGTACAAAAAACCTACTTATATAATACTAGCTAATTAGTGTCCATATCAATTACAACCCTAACAACTCTCACAAGACACAGGTATATAACCAAAACCTAAATGCACCAAGTATCAATCTGAGAAAAGCATGTATAAGGCACAGTTGTCAAAACCACTAATTCATAATTGCATCATTCCCCTAAACACAGATGAATGCAAACCCTAATATAGTGTCCATATCAACTACAACCCTAACAACTTTCACAAGACACAGGTATATAACCACAACCTAAATGCACCAAGTATCAGTCTGAGAAGAGCATCTGTAAGGCACAGCTGTCAAAACCACACCAGTCAAAACCACAGCAGTCCAGAGAATAGCAGTGTAAACCAAAACAATGCAAACTAAAAAAATGCATGTTAGGATGGAGGAGCCTTACCTGAAAGACTAAATGCTTGCAACCAATGGTGCTCAAACTCACTATGTCACTAAAATGAAGAAAATGAGAGAAAAAGAAAAGAGGGAGGAAGAGAAGAACTCCCTGCTCACGGGCTCGAAACTACGAAAAGACAATGGGAGGACAAAGAAAGAGAATGGGAGGAGAAGGGGAAGGCTCGGTGGGTCAGCTTTTAAGTCTCCGTCGCGCCAGCCATGCCGGCGTGACAAGCCCGTAGCGCCAGCGCATGTGGCGGGACAAGGTGGGGCCCACGAGTCGCCACGCCAGCTCCGGTCAACCACACCGGCCACGGTGGCAACGGCCGTCACGCCAGGCTAGCTGGCGCGACACAGTCGTTTGGTCGCGCCGGTCGTCGTGGCGTGACCAAAGGGGCTACCACATGCAAATACTTTTCCATACTGTTTATTTTTGTAATATTTTTAATTAAGGGATTAAAATAAAAAAATTCCAACCAGAGAGGTCGAGCGGCCCGGCAACAATCTCAACGGCTTGCCTTCTTTCCTCCCTCCCTCCTCCTCCTCGGCTCCTCGCCTCTTCTTCCACCAGGCTAGCAGGCTGCACGGAAGACCACCGACCACCTCTCATCCTCTCCAACTCTTCCCCCTCCGCGCCCATGTCCCCCTCCCACTCCTATGCCTTCCCAGGCGTGGCGGCTGCGCCAGGATGAGCTCCCCATCGACATCGTCACCAAAATCGCTTCACGCACCTCCCGCGACTTCGCCGACAAAGCGCGCATGTCGCGGCGTGCGCCGCGTGGCGCAACGGCGTCTTGGCGGCGGCAGCACCGGCGCCGCCTTTGCACAACCTCACACAGCTCTTCTCCATGGCGGCGCGCCGTGGGTGATCGCCCGCCGCGGTGCTCCCGACACCGCCCGAAGCTGCTGCGGGGGGCGCGGCCTTGCGCGGTTTCGATGGCTGCGTCCTCTTCCTCTCTCCCGCTCCCTTCCTCCCGCGGCCGCCTCCTCCTCCCTCTCCCCGCCGCTCGCTGCGGAAGCCTGTGCCCACCCAGCGGTGTCGATCTTTGCGCCCTCCCCTCTCGTTGCTTCCTCCAGCGGCCGCTTCTCCTTCTTCCGGTTCCGCCCGCTCGTTGTGGGAAGCGAGGCGCGAAGATGGCGTGGTGTCCAATGCTGCGTCCTCTTCCTCCCGCTTCCTTCCTCCCGCGGTCGCTCCTCCTTCGTCCCTCTACCCGCCGCTCGCTGCGGAAATCTAGGTGCCGCGACGCCGCTGGAGTCCGACGATGCGCCCTCGTACTCCCGCTCCCTTCCTCCCGGGCGGCCCCTCTTCTACCGATCCCGCCGCTCTCGATGCGGGAAGGCAAGAGATGACATGGGTGATCCTCGGTCGTGTCCTCGTCGCCGAAGACGAAGACGACGGCCGCCGCGGGGCAGAGGCGCACACGCATGCTTGTGATGACGCGGCTGATTTCACCTTCTCGCTCGCGCCGCCACAGTCACTTTCGTGTCGGTGGGCCGTAGCGCCCACCCCCGACCCCAACAATCCGGACGAATGCCCTTACAACATCTCGGGGGCACGAAATCGTCTCCTCGCCCACTTCGCTAAGCCACGGGCACCGGTCATCTTGTCATGCTCCATCACTTTCACATGGAGCGGGTCGACGACGGCCACCGCCGAAAGGCGTCATTGATGCACCTTGTTATGCACCGATGATGATGAACATAGGAAGCATTGTCCTATTCTCCGATGATAGCGAGTAGTACAAATTGTCTGCGAGCTACAAGTTCACGGGGGCGACTCGTCGGCCGGCTCGTCTTCATTCGGTCGGGCCACAACCGGGGCGGAAGGATATCCGGTGCCCGTTGCTGCCGGGGATCGACAGTGGGTTCCCCCCGGCGGTATCCACCGACCGGGAGAGAAGTCGTTCTGTTCGATCTCTCGTGGGGGATGCTCAATTACAACGCCTCTGTCACGGTCAGGGATCCCAAGCTGCTATTTCACCTTCTTCCGAATGATCGTGATCTCGGCGAGGCCACACCCGGCATCCACACCCACCGATGCATCACGGTGACTCGGTGAGCCGGAACCAGCCCCGCTACATTGAAATCGCTCCCGAGGGCGGGTCGGCAAGAGTTTCTATGTGGTCTTGGAGCTGTGTTTCGGGTGCGTGGCGATGGGAGAGGACCTACAAAGATGAGCTTTGACCAGATTTGGGATGATGATAGTTACAAGAACAACAGGCTTTGGGCGACACACGCCCCGTGCTCGCAGTTTGTGTGCCCGTCGGACCCGAGTTGGTCTACTTCTCCCGGGAGCATCAACTATTCGGCATCAATGTACCTTCTTCACACACAGTCGTTCAGAGCGAAGTCTTTCAACTAGCGAACATGCCATGGCCACCGCCAACAGCCTCCAGCCGCCCCCCGATCGCTTGGGTCTTGCCACCCCGGGTTGGAAAAGGTGAGAGGTCACTGTCCTTGCATTTGTCATCTGTCTAGCTGCAATTGATCTGCTGGAATTTACAATGATTATAGATTCACCGTCCTTGCATTTCTCATCTGAAAAAAAACTACTGATTGCTCAATCGTCCATGAATGCATTTCTCATCTGTCTGACTGCAATTGCTCTGAACTCATAGTGCCAACAGGAAAAAGTTTGGGCAAATTGGTGTTTGGGGATCAATAGTAGCTTTCATTACTTGTTGGGATATGCTATGAAATGCATGTGTGATATGCTAAGAATTTTGATATGATAAGAAATGCACGTGTTAGTCGTGGATTCTCGTGAATTAGTTTTGTTTCTGCATAGTACCTTCTGAATTTTGGTTTAGAAGTATGGTCCATGATTTTTTAGCTGAACACAAACAAAAGGTAGCAACACACTATTCTATTTTGCCTCATGTTATACACTTTAATAATTTAGAAAAAGGTGATTGGAGATAAAAGCTTGCTAGTAAACATTTGGGTAAACTGCAAGTCTATAATTGTGCTTGTGGCGTTGTGTGCATCAGCAGCTGGATTGAGCCTACCATAGTAGCATAGCCTGATTGATGTTGGCCTTGGTTTGCAAATATATTGATCTATCACAGATCAATGAGTGTTGTGAACACTTGTATTTGCTTTGGTGATGTTAATAATTAACTGAAACCTAGGAATGACTTTTTATGTTTGTTAAACAAATATCTGTATTTCCCTGTTGCTTGTGTTCCATTCATTACTGGAATAAGCTCTATGCTCTTAAATTGAATAGAAAATCTACAGTTAACCAACCCATTTTGTTGATATAGTTATATATATCCTTGTAAAACTTACTTCCTGAAGTATAAATAGCATTTGAACACCCCTACATCTGCAGGTCCCCTTCTGAATTTTTTGTCTAGCAGCATGGTCCATGAAAATTGAGCTAAACAGAAAATAAATTAGTGACACAATCGTTATTCTATTTTGGCTCATGTTTAGATTTATAGCACCCCCAATTTATTTCTCGCATGTCCCCTTTTGATTTTTTTTTTTGTCCAAAGTACCATGGTCCATGAAATTTGAGCTGAGTAGAAACAAAAGTAGACACACTGCTTCTATTCTAGGTCATGTTTAGATATTGTAGCCTGATTTATCAAGTTTATCTGCCATTTAGAATTCCTAAAAGGTTAGTAGTATCATGATGTTTAGCTGCAAATTTTTCTGAGACTGCTATTGTGTGTGTTATATATGTCAGAGTTAAAGCCGGTGAAACCATACTTTCCTCTTAGTGTGCTCATGGGCGTCATTGCTAACTTCTTGCAATTCCCCGTTGACAGATTGTTCATATCAATGGTATGCCACGAGTGGCGTGCAAAGACATTGTTGCTGAAGCCGCTGCCCCAACGTTTGCTTGGACTTCTCCTCCCTTACCACTTTAGGACACTATCCCTCAACGAGACGTAGACCAAAGCTACGAGCAGTTTGATTTGTTTGACCTACTGTACTATCCATCCATTCAGACGCTCGACAGATTTGCACGGAGCACGGTTTATCGGTAGCTACGAGGGTGGGTGGGTCTTCATAGCGTATGGTCAAGATAGATATCATGCCTTGATAAATATGCATAGTGGCAAGGAGCCCATTCTGTTACTAGACAAGATGAAAATCTTATGCAAGGAGCCCATTCTGTTACTAGACGAGATAAAAATCTTTGGATGGCTCTAGCATCGCATTATCCTTCGTGCTGCTACTTTGTCCGCACCACTAGATTTTCACGGATGCATAGGAGCAGCTATCATCAGTACAAGTTTGTCAGGCAAACCCAACGAGCACGTTATATTGTGGCGGATGGGGAGCCACGTTGTGTCATGTTAGAAGGGAGTGGCTGATGATGATATTCTTTATATGGATGGCCCATTCTATGTTCTGCTCAAGAATGGAGATTTTACATGCCCACACTTATATAGGCAATGGCTATTTACAAGGGACCTTTTGGTGGTGTTGGATTTCACATGATACTACTGTAGCTACTAGTTGGGCCTTTCTAGGGAAGACTTGGCCCATATATCTTATGGAATCCTCAAACATTGCTCCCAACTAACACTTTAGCATGAGAGGCTTCGTCAACACTTCAACGACTACAATGCCTTACCCACACTTACACTTTCACGCAAGGAGCCTTACCATCGTTTTCAACTACAATGACTAAGCTTCGACGTCAACATGTAGATGGGCTTCTTTGACATCTCTGATGTCTATAACTATATCAACTTGCCTTCGCCAAAACTTTTGCATGAGGAGCTACACTGTCATCTTTAGCAACTACATCAACAACACCTTTGGTGTAAGAGCATTCACCAACATCTTCAAACAACTTGCCTCTACCAACATCATCTTCAATGACTACGATGACTTCTTCGCCAACGCATCGGCAAAGAGGCTTCGCTACCATCTTTGTCCACTACAATGGCTTGAGAGCATTTTTTTGACACCTTTGGTATCAGCGTTTACCTTAGAGGATAAAGTCTTTTGTTCGACGCTCATGAGAGAAGATTTGGAGGCTTCACACTAACCTCCTGGCTATGACTACTTTGAGTACATAGACTATAATGACTACATCCATTTATGAAATGAAGATGTGTCTCCAAGTGAAGCCTGAGATGAGAAGGTCCTGAAGGCGAAGATCTACATACTGAGAAGGTCCTAGAGATGAAGATCTACACAATGAGAAGGCAAAGACCAATGTGTCGAGCGAGGCTAACTATCCATGTCATTGAACCGACCAAGGAAGTTAAAGCCTAAAAATGAAGATACTGTGAAGATCGACATCAAGGCACTTAGAGTTAGTGGCTTTTTGAGTTAGCCCTTGTATTGACTAGAGTCGTGTACTTGCTCTTTTCTCCATGCTCTTTTTCTAGCAAGTTGAGGTTTTTAGTGAGGCACACCCTTAGGTTGTAAAAGGCGATCCTCGCAACAAGCGTACAAGTTCTATTTACGCCTCTTCTAGTACGAGCATCTATTAGGTCATGTTGTACCATTCATAACTTAATAGTTGAGGGGCTACTATTGTGGGAACCCATTACATATATGGACCAAATCTTCCCCTAGAAGAGGCCCTACTAGTGGCTAGCTTAGTGTTACATGAAATCAAACCTCACAAAGGTGCCACTTGTAAGTAGCCATTGCCTATATAAGTGACTAAGTGCATGTGGGTAAGGGACATCACCTCCCACTTATTTCCATTCAGAATCACAGAGCGTCTCTTTCCACTATTGAGCTCTCTCCTCCCCTTTTCTCTCTCATTTTCAAATTGTCAATTCTAACACATTCTTTAACATTCGTCATATCGATCAACATAGTATTGTGATCAACATTGAATATATAGTCAACAGTTCAATAATTATTTAATGGTCTCTTGAATCATTTATATTAATTAGGGAACATAAATGGAAAGACATAGATTATATTTATATAAACTAAATAATAAATATCTGTCTTAGCCAGGATTAGGATGTTAAAATTTATCGAGATTAAACTAAATAGCAATGTTTAGGTGAGTTAAAATGTTTAGTGAAACAATTGGTAATAACGTAGCGATGGACCCTCCGAAAAGCTATAACGGAACTATAGTAGAGCTATGGCGGGCTATTTAAAACTATGACCGTAGCCCCCACGTCAGCCACCCAATCCTAGTGCACCAATTCCACACGGCGGATGGGCAGACTACAGCCACCATCGAGTGCCTCACCGATCGTATCAGCGACGTTCCTGTTCTAAGGTGCTTCGAGAGCATTGTCTTAGCCTCAAATGATGTGGGCAAGTTCTCATCGCCGAGCTCTAGGTTGATGACGACCATTGTGACTCTGCCACACTCATCTACCTTGAATCAAGTAGAGATCAGTGGAATTTCAAGATAGTGGAATGATCATTGATGTTGGATTCAAAGAAGAACAAATTCAAGGATCGGAAGTGGGCTGCTCATGCTCATGGAATACCGGATATGGACTGCATGATCATCTCGCACGGGCGACAGGCGGCGAGGAAGCATCGGTCGGTGGTGATGTGGCGCCAGTTCTTGAAGACAGCATGGCAACGGAGCACGGACTTGAATGGGAGGCGAACAAGGATCTGCATAAGAGCATCGTCGCACATAGCGTGGATGCCTCTATCGCCTCCACCTGATGACGATGTATCATATCTTCTTCTCGACCTTGACCGATCCTGCGGTGCTGCTGAACCTAAATTCAAACCCGTCCACCCTTTGTGTATGTGGCGTATCTATATATATCAGATTAGAGAGATGCCAGGTACATACGTCTTGATTACCGAAGAGGATGGTAAATCTAGATCGGCTCTTCTTTTCTCCTCGGAGATGAATGATGAAGTGGATCTGAAGATTTTGCGATTGTTATATGTAGCTGAAGAGCAAGATCCATTTGGGACCTTCATGGCTGCTCCAGCTCAAACCTGGCACATTGGCTTGGCCTGCCTAGAGCTCTCGGCCCATATGCACTGCCCTTCGGAGAAAACATGAAGTGTGGGATTGGAAAGAAAAAATTGCATCGAAAAGTGAGCTCTCAACTATAGAGCTTGATATCTAATTACATTGAGTACTAGTATTGGTAGTTCCAATTACTACTAACAGAATCTTGAAAAAATTAAGTGCTCGCAATTATTATCAGAATATACCCTAAAAGGACTATGTACAAGACACAACATAGGACAGCTCTATAGCCTAGACTTTATGTGGCAGAACTGCCTGAATTATAGGACCCACATGCATATGTCATTGCCCTAAAAGCCTCCGACGGATGTGTAGGGGAGCCAGATAACTCAGGTGGTCTGTCGGGTGTCCTCGGGAAACCCGAATCATCCACATTTTACAACTCATACAGGATCAACAATGAAGTAGCCACAACATTACAATAGTTGATACAAAACATTACATTAAAGTGTGAAAGATTTACAATTGAAGTTTATAACATGTGAACAAGATTTGCTCAAGTAAAACTTAACTAATTCACGAACGCGAGATATAACTATAGAAGCAGCTGAAGTGAAGCACCTAAGGGAGAGGAACAACTAGATCATGTCAAGCCCACCGATAGGAATTAGCTCTGTAACTCAAGTCAGCACCTGCAACAGGGCTTAACAAATCATGAGTACTTGAGGGTACCCAACAAGTCTTACCCGACTAAAGAAAGGACACCAAGGGCATGCAGGCTTAAAGGGGTTTTGTAGGCCAGAAGCTAGAGAGGAAGTTTTTCATAAAAGCTTACTAAGATGAGTTCTTACTTTCAAATTTTAGCTTGTTTATTAATCCAAAGCATCTCATCATCATTAATTCCATACTCCATTGTTTATCTATGATGTAGTGCAGTGGAATGAGTCTCCATAACCGAGGAGCAACGATGATTTGAATTGATTATAACACAGCTGTGGATTCCCAACCACATGATATATGCAGGTCCTAGACCTACATATATCAACCCTTCTTTCAGGTCCTCCTAGGTGAACCGGTCCGCGCTACTCGAGAGCATAGAACTCCACCGCCCAACCTCGTCCATGATGGTTTTTCCAGCCAGGTGGGTTCACGCTACTCCTTCCATCTCTCCACTCTCAATACGTGATTGTCATTTCACGTGATGGAATAGCCAAAATACAAGGCTTACCGGAGCATGTGGTCAGTACTACAAAGGTCTCGACCATCAAGTCTACAACAGATGGTCCTTAACCGACACAAGCAGAACGAGCACGCCTAGGGACAACCTGTCTACTCTCAGCAACTCTTTGACATAAACATCATGCCGATGTCTCAACTTTATCTCTTTATCATGATCAACTTAACTTGTACCAGAGAGAGGTACTAATGATGGGGTCATTACCCCTCAGGATCCTGAGTAAAGCATCACTGTGAATGACGATCTTCATCACTCTATTCTTATTAACGAAGCATGGCTAAGCTTCAACTAATCTACAACAACTAAAAAGGGATCTTTGGGTAAGGTAGCAAGAACAAGGTAAGTATGCAGTAGGTGGTTCTGCATTCAACTCCTATTTCACTTAATACACATCTCACAAGACTTAAAGTGTAATAAATATTTGTAAATATAGAAAGAGTAAGGTATGCTCCGAGGCTTGCCTGCATTGCAGGGAAAGTTAGCTTTCGGGAGTTAGACTTGGCTCCCACACCATGGTGGATTCACCTCTTCGGGACTGGATCACATGAACCTTCTCCGAAGCTCGATCAACACGAACTTCTCACTCATGAGCACTACATGTAATGAAATGATGTGTGCTTAACATGATGGAATGCATGGCATGATGTATGAGAAAGGTGCATAAATGCATGAAATAACTAAAACACGATTAAGGGAAGTTAAGTACAACTTTTCTTCACCTAAGTTGTAAACCTTAAGTTCATTAATCATGCTAATCTTTTCAAGCAACAAGGTTACTGATTTAGCTAACATAATGACGATGATATGCACTAAACAAGATCATGCTGCCATGGTTAATTAATTTATGAATGATGATCACTACATGAATGCATCAACCAAACATGGTTTAATCAATTATAAAAAAGTAAGATTAAGCACTTATTAATATGTTGGTTAAAGGCATATAATGGTGACGATTATTACATCAAACTATACATGTTATTGCCATGAAACGGCAGGGTTTTGATGCTCCATGGTCTTCAATAAACTTTTAAACACACACCAAGGATTAATTAAACACCTAATTAATCATTTAATTACTTTATTAATCATTTTTACAGTCATTAAATAGGGTCAAATTAGTTATTGAAGCAAACTTCATCCAAAGCGGGTCAAAATTTTAGTGAAGGTGGGTTTTAGTATGTAAAAATTACTGACCAAATTTCATGTCCATAGAATTTATATTTAGCCTACAAAAATCAGAAACTACTTATTTGAATTAAAGGTGTAATTTTAACACAACATTAAGATTGTATATTTTTTCCATGAAAGAGCATCTACTGAGGAACACAACAAAATTTATTTCATATTTTTCTAAGCTTTGATTAATAAATTATAAATTAATCAAGAAATCAACACTTTTCTCTTTTTTTAAAAACAAAAAAGTATTTAAAACCTAATTAATTGGCTATTAAAAATTGGTAACACGCCAAGAATTTAACAAGCTATCATTTTGGCTAATAATTACTTAGCTACCAAAATTTATCAACTACTCATATTTAGCTTGCCAAATCTTTAATAATTTTTTTTATCCAAGATTTGACTTGTCAAAGTCTTGGTGTGAAGTTTTGCAAGATCCAGCTTATAGACGCAGACGCTCACCGCACGAACGCACACTCACCTCCTATGAACGCACGCAAGCACACCCTACTTTTATGAGTACCTCTGAAGAACTGAATTGAACTGACAAATCTCGAAATTGTTGAAATTGACGAAATCACCACGTATATCTCATTTGTCAATGGACACGTCGCCTATTATTGAAAAATAACGATGTTAAATTCTAAAATAAATTTAGAAAAATACGAAGCACTCATATCAAGTCGAGACTTGAACCCGGATGGACAACCCAACCAATAGGGTGTTTGGATGATTAGACTAAAGTCTAGCAGGTGTCACATCTAAAACCCAACCCAACCAAATAGGGATGTTTGAATGGATAGACTAAAGTTTAGTAGTGTCACATCCGAATGTTAGAGAAATATTGGAGAAGATGTTTGGATACCAATAAAAATTAACTACATTCTGTCGGTATCCACGAGACAAAATAATTAAATATAATTAATCCATCATTAGCACCTATAGCATAACATTATCAAATCATGGACTAATAAGGCTTAAAAAAATTCGTCTCACAAAATATTCGTAATTTATATAATTAATTATCTTCTTGCATTAAATACTTATGCATGTGTCCAAATATTCGATGGGATATGGACATCTTTAGCAGTGGAAACCAAACAGCCTAAGTTCTTCCTCAGGTCGTGTGAGCAGGGGGGCGGCTCTGGAGCCGGCTGGGGCTGGCCGGCGGTGGCAGGTGGGCGGCAGGTCGTGTCGGCGCGGGCTGGGAGGGGCTCCGAAGCAAGGCGAATTCTCCGGTGCCCTCGGCTTGGCCAGAGGTAGTGGTGGACTGGCCACGTACGCCGGCGACTCCAGACGGAGCAGCAGGGCAACGGCGGCGACCGGCGGTGCTCCGGCAACTCTTGGGCCGGGGCAAGGTGTGTATCAGACGCGGATTAGAGAGGGGAAGCTGCTGGTGTAGCAGCGTGCTCCGCAGGCCGGCCATGGCGGCCGTCGTGACGGCAATCTGGCGTGAGGGCGATTCCGGCGACAAGGAGCAGCTGGAAAGGGTCCAAGTAGCAGCGCGAGGAGGAGACGGAGCTGCGAGCGCGGACTGCCCGGCTATGGCGAAGTAAGGACGGTGAATTTCACCGGCGGATCGAGTTCGCCAGAGGCGGAGCAGAGAGGAAAAGAGACAGCGGCCGGCGGCTTAGCTTCTTAGGCGAGGGCGAAGCAGGAGAGCGCGACAGTAGCTGCTAGGCGCTGCCACGGCGAAGCAGCTGCGTGTCCGCGCGAGAGGACGAGGCGCTGGAGGGCGGCAGGCTGACGACGGCAAGCAGACAGACAGACTGCTCCCTTTCAGCTTCTGTAGATGCCTGACAGCTCAAATTTCTCCTCTCCAACCACCCCACACCACACCCCCTATTCAGATTTTGGAGTAGCTCCCGAAAGCAAGTTGGAGATCCGGATTAAGAGAAATAGATTGAAAAACACAGAAACGGAAACTGAGTTTTCAGTTAAGTGAAACTGAAAATTCAGTTAGGGTTTTGGAAAAAAAAATCAGATTTGAATTTTGAGCATCAAATCGAAAGGGAATTTATAATCCAATTAGAAAATCAATGACTCCTAACTTTGAATCAAAGTTTGACATGCTTTTTATTTATAAAATTTCATTTAATTTGATCCAAAACATTAGGATTATAAATAACTTTCTCAAACTCATTTTGAAACTTGGATTTGAAACACGAACTTTTGAAATTCCTTTTGAACATATTTGATTTTAAAAACTGTCAAACTTGATCTCATGATTAAAATCATAATTTATAATTAGAGTTCACCTAATAAAACCTAGGGTTTGATCAAATTGACTTTAGAGCATTAGAAAGTTGATTGAAACCAGGTTTTAGGCATGAACACTAAAAGCTAAATAAAAGCAACACTTAAATTAAACAAGTAGAACACTCATGATTATGTATATGCAACATTAGTTGATTAAGTGAGTGTACTCCTGTGAAGTGTCATTGCATCATTAATTTAGTTCTTTTCACATGATGCTTGATGATGCACATGCTCAACATTTTAGTTGCTTTTTAACATCTACGATGTTACACTTCGCATCTGCAAATCCAGTTGATTGCGATCCCACTAACTATTACAAACGAAACTGCAGGTCAGAATAAAGTTTCTGTGAAGAACATCTGGCACTGACAAGTGTAAAACAGCCAGGCGGTCATTTTAAACCCTGCTCAGAGCTCAACAGTGCAAGGGAAACAGTAGCACATCATCCTGAAACAGTTTTTTTCATCCCACTTTCGATTTGGTAACTCCAGTCCTGAAAACTTACTGGTTCTTCAGTCCTGAACAGTTACTCATCCTCATCGTCATCATCAATAACCAATCTGTGTCTTCTTTTCAAACCAGCCTGTTGATTAACATCAGAATTTGTTGTGTCCCCTGATTCAGTCATATTTCCTTCACCAGTCATCCTTTGGTCAGTATTCTCGTGATTATCTAGCTCAACTTCAAAGTCATCCAGAAGTTCAGCTTCAATGATATTTCCACTGTTATCGACTGGATCAGACCCATGATTTACAGAAGCATCCCTGCAAAGTGAGAAAAATTCCTTCGTAACTGAGTAATGCATATTGTAGTACACTTCTCTTATTGACATCGGATGCTCTAGCTACTTGTTTTCAATAGGCATAAATGCATTACATGGTATGACAAAAACAATAGTCAAACACAATCCTAGAATGCTAAGCCATATTGAAATGGTGGAACTAAGAAAAGAAAGGGTTTCCTGCAACAATAAGCACTTAAGAATGTGATGCAAATACTGCTCTACAAAACTGCAAATGCCTACATCTATGTTCTTACAAATAAACTCTGCAAGTTAGCACAACAAAACTACATATGTACTAGGAAAGAATGCCATTTTTCCGATGTAGTACTTTCCAAAAAAAAAAAAAAAAAAAAAAACAGCTTAGAAGCCACAGCCAGTCTGTCTGTCTATCTAGTGTCTGCCATGTAACTTCACATACTTATTTGGTTAAGTCAAATTAAGGAAGTTGTCTGTTTGCTATAGAAATTGCCTATGCAGGCTATGACCTTTTTATGACATATATTCACAGGCTAATCCTACAAGCAATCAAAAACCAACCCTGATTTTTTTGAAGCTAGCAATAAGACTATTGTCACAAACTTCACTACAATCCAGCAAAGATAACCTGTCAATTTGAAGGATTTGTAGTTTGAAGTTGAATGTACTTACATGATATCAGAAGCAACAGTTTCATCATGTAGGTTAATATTTCTCAAAGACCCTTGGCCTTCAATATTCGTTGAGAAATTTATGCGTCACTAACCTCTTCTTTTTCCCACTTCTGTTAAAAAGAAAAGGAAATGATTTATTTGAAAGAAAATTGGGAACAGATTGAGTTAGTGAAACCTAAACAAATGCAGTCCTGAAGTTTAGTAAAGATGCATGACCATACCTAATGATGGATCCAATGGTCTCATCATCAGAATAAGTGTGTTGCAAAGTTTTCTCATGTTGGGATATAGTCTGTGAACAATCTTTGGTGTTGGTGTTGTCTGAAGATTCTTGATGGTTTTGTACATTCCCTTCAAAATCTGATGTGGATAACCTCTTCTTTTTTCTATTTCTGTCAACAGAAAAGGAAATTGGTTCAGTCAAATGTGTACGAGGGTGAGGGAAATGAGAACGTTATAGAATCAATGAGAGGGTTCACAACTAGTATCATGAATATTTAAATTGCATGTGTTTATGTATATACTACAGCTGAATGAGTTCACCTAATCATGGATCCTATCGTCGCATCATCAGAGTCTGGATCATGCTGAGCTTCTTGATGCTGTGATGCACTCAGTGAACTATCCACCAGTGGAACTTTCTTACTTTTTGTTCTGCAATAATTAAAAGGCAATGAGCATATTTAAAAAGGAGAAGGAAAGAAAAACAAAATCAAAACAGCTTCATCTATCTGTGGGAGGCTGCCCACCCAAACTAGAATGGTTCAATCAGCATGGCCCCACATGAGTAAATCCTAAGGGTTTAGTACACCTCTCTTAAGGCAAAGCCATGTTGATGTCTTCTCACCCATAGTTTTCTTTATTAGCTGGTTAAAATCAAGGGAGTATATTATTACCTGCTTTTAAGTGCTTGCAATATTTCTTCATCAGATGATCTTCCATGACTTGTGTCATCATGGCCATCGCTTGACACATGTAACCTTTTCCTTCTAGCCCTGGAAAAATGCAAGTTAAGGTTTAATAAGAAGACTATTGTTCACAACCGCACAGGAGAACTGTGTATCATTATATTATATTGAGAAAATGGTCCAAGCGGACAAGTACAAACCAAGAGGAACGGGAAAAACAGAAGACCCCCCCCCCCCCAAAAAAAAAAAAAAAAAAAAAACAACTACCACTCCATGTCAGGCACTAGGAACAAGCTGATCTCACCATCCAACTTAAGGTTTAATAAGTAACTACCAAATACCAGCAAACTCATATTTGGATAGTTAAACTAAGGAAATCACCTCTCTTTGATATAAAGATACATAGTTGTCCTGTATGTTCGAGAAAAAAAAAAAACCTAAAGAAATCACACTAACTTTCTAGAAACATTTAAACAATAAGTAAAATATATAGTTCCTAATGAAGCTGTTAGGCCTGATGTACTTATTTTGAACATATCAGTATAAAATCTCAGCGAAGCTTTTGCCGACCCTTCTAAAAAAAAGTATGCAAATGTATCGATTCTACAGGTAAAATGCATGTATCTGATTGTTGGTCATCAGACTAGAGATTAGGTACCATTAAGAATGGACACACAAATTATGATTTATAATACTCACCTGGAGCTTTTAGACTTGGGGCCATTGTTATTTTCACCTAGCATGGGGTTCAGATCATCAAGCGAGTTGTTTTGTGGTTCTGTACACCGATCTCCAGTTGAAAGAGATTCGTCTGCAAGCTTTTTTCTCCTTGTGATATTCCTGAGACCTAATTGTGTAAGCTTACGAGAAACTTGAGCAGAAGATATCTTCCCGCTGGGGTCTAAAGCCTCAGCTATTAGATGACTGCATTTACGATCATCCTTATATCTACAAAGTACAACATAGAAGGAATAAACATTCTGGCATCAGCATTCAATTCATTCTATGAAAATAATCATGCATAAAAAAGATATAGCGATTTCTGCATGATGTGAACTTTATAAAGTACACTGAGGGACATTGACCTATCATTGCTCATTTTCAGAAGAAATTTTAACCCTTACTTTTCATAAAGGTCTCTTATAACCCTCTCTTGCTCTTCTGTAAAAAGAGAGCGACCTCGTCGTTTTGGAACTTTGGGCACCGAATCTCTTGATACATGATTCCTGAATAAAATCCATTCATATCAAAGTGAGGATTGAAGTTCAGCTAATTAGCTATGTGTTCAAATACAGAAGAGCATACAAAAAGAACCTCTCATTTTCCTCAGCCTCACTATCTGAAAGTGACATTAATCTGCTCCTTTTGTATGTAGTACTACTCTTCCTAAAATCATCACCATGTTCACCAGCTGACAGATCTCCATCCCTGTATGCATGTCAATGGAAATTAACATGTGATATTGTTCACTTTACCACTGCACATCTTTGTATGTATAGTAACACAAAACATCATTAAAGAAATGCACATAACTTACTTATCAGCATCATAAGGTGCCTGCGGTATAACCAAGTCAACTTCATCATCACCAAGAGAATCTGCTATATTTATTGGACCTCTCCACCCCTTACTTGAACCAATTCCACCGTCCTTGTTTCCCACATCTTTCTTAAGCTCATTCAGTAGTGCATCAGCATCAATGCAATGGCACTCCTTTCGGGTCTTCCAAAATAGTATGTCGACAAATAGCAATGGCTGTTTTTTGATTGCCCTCAACATTTTCCTCACAACTTTAGAAAGAAAATTTACAATGTTTGTGTACTCCTTTGAATTAGATGACTTTTGTTCCGCTAATATATCATAGAAAGTTGTTAAAAGAGATAGCTGCAAAAGGCAGTACAATATAAGCTCCCAAAGAAGAAACAACTGTGAGGAAACATATGTAGGCATTTCTTTTACCTGATAGAGCATTGGTGACAGCTCTAGATCTTCACAGAATCTCCGTAGCATGCATATTATGTAATGGTTTGTACGGTATGAGTTACTTTTGTAATGTTTCAACAGCCAGCAAATATTTTGCACAACAGAATTGTTTGCAAGGCTAGATATTAATCGGGAAACATTAAAATCAACTTCACTTGTAGCAGGTTGGTGATCAACTGAAGAATCTGAACTCTCGCCCTCTTCATCGAAAAGATTTTTCTTTATTACACCACTGTCTGTGCCACCTTCGGCATGTGCAGTACTCTCCATGTTAACTGCAGTGTCCACAAGTGTATCCGGTACATGTGCACCACTGGTGTCTACTTTTCCAGGTTCTGAGGCAGAAGGTTCTAAAGAAGGACCCTCAATCCTCAAATCTGGAAGTGATTCAGGTGAACATTTGGTCCCATCTGTAGGATGAGCATCGTTTGGTTCTACATTCTCCACTTTGGGTTCTGAATTCTCGTTTTTATCATTTGTTGCCTTCTTTCTTCTGATCTTTTTTGTCTTTTTTGCAACCTAAAGGAAAAATAGAGCAATGATTGATTGAGTGTGATGCTACCAAGCTTTGCTTAAAACAATTCGGAACCTATAGGAGTAAAAAATGCTAGAAAATGAAGATGCACAGAGAATATTACTATGACTGAAGCAAGAGATATTACAGACAGGAAAGATAATAGCATACCCTTAATGCACCGCGTGCTTGAAGTTTTTCCATGAGTTGTAGCATGATATGAATTGTTTCTAATAAATCCACTAGATCACTGGAAAATAAAGCAGGCAGTGAAGTTAAATAAAAGGAAATCACAGTATGGTATACATTTAGTGGATTAAATTGGAAAAGGAAGTGTCGGTCTCCACTAACCAGAAAGGAAACATAATTCAAACCATGTAATAGAAAAAGCCAACTAGAAAAGAAACACAGGTCCACAACAAGTTGCTGGTTATTGTAGGATTATTTTGATTACATGTTTAGGAGGGGATATTTCATCTATAGTTCTAAAAAAGAAAATATAACCTTTGAGAGCATGAACATCCAAACTGCATACCATTGAAGGCATTGAGAGCATGAAAATCTAGCCTTATCTATTTTAGGAAATGAACTACCATCTACTTGATGCGTAGATTAAAGCTATATATTGTGCTTTTGTAAAGTCAGGGACACAGGTATTATGCAGATAATGTTCTGAACGCCTCGATAAGAATTTTCTAGTCTAGGAAATGCGCCTACTAATTGACTTACTGTATGTCCTGAAGCTTCATTTTTGGTAGCAAATGACAGAAATGAAATTCCCAAGGGCATATTTCATACAAACCTTTTGGGTTGCTTGTGACTATCAAACGATCTGAACAAGTTCAGCAGAAATTGAGTGAGACCATGTTCCGTCTGATCATAGAACAGTTTATAGAGTAAAACTCGAGCTGTTTGAGATTCCCTTGAATCTTCAGGAAGTACTTTTAGCACCAAATATACCATGTCAATCTGCAATGCAAGGTACTGCAGTATAAGGGTCCACAAGATGCATGCAATACTTTTTCCCACAAGAACGCAGGTGAGCTGTGCATAATGACATCAAGAAGAAATATACATAGAGTACACAGTGTGCATAATTGCATTAAGAAGAAATATATAGAGTACAAATATACAAGCAGAGGGGGGAGAGAGTTGATGATGCAGTATTAACTGAGTGGTCCACAAGGATTTTCTAACGGACATCACAATTGAAAACTAAGTACACTCGTACGGTTTTGAATTGACAATATCTCCATTGAAGTCGGCAAGGCATTGTAATTCCCATTCAGACCAAGTTTTGTACAGGATCCTGACATAAGGATGTATACAGTTTACAAGGTTCATCAAGTTAAAATCTCATAAAGCACTTAGCTTGAGGAACAAAAAAAATTGTCTTGCTAATAGCAAAATATAGGTTAAAGTTTGGCAACGGTTTAAAACTAAAACAATTTAAACTAACTCGACATTGTTTTAATCTCTATTTTCTGAAGTCAAGCTCTACATAGCTAATTCAGTTTGGCATGTATGTGATAGATGCCCCATCGGACTACGGGCTTAATACTATATCTACTTGAGTTACAAACCTTTAAAGAACTAGATAGTAATCAAGGTTAAAATGTAAACCCTGCATCAAAATTTCAGAGCTAAGCCTTGGGATTTTGCTCAAACTTGACTTGTTTTGGCAAGTGCTTCTACCCTTGCCAGTTTTCGAAACTGCTCTCTAGTTTTCTTGTTCAGTCTTTTTTTGAAGGAAATTTCTTGTTCAGTCTTCTCAAAGCAAGAAACAAGGCAAGTTCGATATGTGTATGTAACCATGGGTTATTAGGAAAACTAAATTTAGCATCACTGTCATTGCAAAATTTAAAAAATACACATTTTCTTACCATGTTCTTCATTAAAGACCCAGCTGCTGAAAGTGTTTTGTAGTCGTTAGTTTCCTTAAGACCCTCATATGTCTCACGCCACCTGGAAATGACTATATTGAACATATCTTCATTCAATGTGGCCGCAACAGGTCCACATATATCACCATGGAATGGCAGATTATCGTCAGGTTCGTTGCTAGGAGAAACCTCAGATGGCTGAATCCCTTTAACAGATTTCTGACCAAAAGAAAGCTCGCATTGTCATGGATCATCATGGAAGAGAAAGGATGATAATCAGATCTGCCTGGATAGACATAGTCATGATATTCATGACAAATAAGCCAAGATATAACTAACTGCAGCTTAAGTTTCATGTAATCCAGTAGCAAATAGAAATCAGTTATGTAACCGTGCCTCTTGGCAATTCAAGTCATCCATGTTCAACAAAGAGTGAAATGAGAAAAGAATCTCCACGATAGCACATAAAAACATTTATAAGTGAATGAAGAATAAACAGCCCAGAGTTCTGTTACGGACCTGATCATTTGAAGCCTTCTCATGTTGAAACGCTAGAACAAATCGAGCAACTTTGAAGAATGTAGTTATATCAGATTTCTCAATAGAGTGGTGCTCATCCATGATATCATCACAGACTGACTGCATCAGGACTGATAAGAACCGGGTTATCTCAAGCTTACATGAACAAACAATAATGGTTCTGTTAAATGGAAATGAAACAAACTTACTATTGTATGCTCCAGATAAAAATTGATCCATGAAGCTTCTAAGCATTTCTGAAATACCCTCCTTTGGTATGTACAGAAGTTCATTGTCCCAGGCTATCCTTTTCTGAGGACCTCTTTGGACGTTACGTATTTTCAAGAGGCTATTTGCAGATGCGGAGGTGGGGTTCCCCTTGCACAATGATTTAGATCCATCCTGTAAGTTCAAATGCAAGCATAGACAAGTACATCTGATTATCTGGTTATGATGTAGGAGGCAGTTGGTAGAATTTGAAAATGTCTACTACCACTGAGAAGCACGTAAAAGTCCCACTAAGCGAGCTATGTTCTGAGTTCCGTTGCCTGAGCATTCTTTTTTTCCTTTCTTCCTCCTCCATCATCAATCTCAATGAATCAACTGATGAAACAATATCTCCGTTAAGCTGATCCTAAAGAGTATCAGTGGAGTAAAAAAATTAAAGATTTTTTCACTGACAGTTGAAAGAAAAAGGGGCATCCAAAATACAGAATGGTACTTAAAAAATGAAAAGAAAATAACAAAAAGAAGGGATACCTTCGAAACTTTATTAGAAGCTCGGGCAATCAGTCCTGGGTCTCGGCCTAAGAAGAGATAATGATAAATCTCCATTAAAAGAAGGTTTTCCTCCTTAAGATAACCAGAGGGCTCATCAATATGCTGAGTCAAAACTAAGATTATGTCCATCACATTCTCTTGGAACATGATCTCCAAAAAGCTATCAGCCAGGAAGAGTAAGTGGGTAGCTTCTCCAGATGCTTTCTGAGTCAATGTGATTTCTTGAATAGCCAAGACGTTGCGGAACAATGTAAGCACCAACTGAACTAACTTCCAGTCATCTTCTGAGAATAAAGTTCTGATTGGTATTGAATACAACATCATGTCAACTCAAGTCACTACGGTGAAGAATATATACTTATGTAGCATTTAGAACTAGTAAATAGCATAACATAAATGGGAACAGAATGGAGTAATTACAGTAGTGAATAAAATAAAACTTGCACCTCTGCCCTTTGAGGACAGGATATATATACATAGACCAGTCTCCAGATAGGATTTTTAATGAGCATAGAGGCAGGTTAAGATAGTGGAAGAACCATGTTGAATTGCTGATAAATTAACATACATAGCACACATATCAGATATAGTTCTGCTGATAAGGTAATGGCACAAGTAAAATCACTGCAACTTTATCACCTTTATGTCATCAAATTGCCAAATGGAATCCACAGAAACAATATCCTTGAAATATGGGTCGAATGATACGATTGTGTGTGTGTGTGTGTGTGTGAAACAGAAATTAACCGTATTTGATTGAATAATTCATGTAAAGCTCAAA
Source organism: Chrysopogon serrulatus (assembly GCA_015844335.1). Taxonomy (NCBI): domain Eukaryota; kingdom Viridiplantae; phylum Streptophyta; class Magnoliopsida; order Poales; family Poaceae; genus Chrysopogon; species Chrysopogon serrulatus. Next base: position 23,663 of record JADLZL010003534.1, on the reverse strand, counting down.
GTTAGTACAAATCCATCTAGTTGAAGATTTGATTTCTCATTCAAATTCCATCCCCACTCTCAATGCAAAAGGGCTGGTCTTTGGGCAAGTAGGAAAGAAAAGGATCACTTGTTCCAGTTTACCATTGCATATCCTAGGGACAAACGTTAAAAGTATTCTCAGAAACTATAACACAGAAACTTAATTGGTCTGGAAACCAATTTCCTTGATAGCCTCAGGGCCATAGAGCACGACGTTCACAATTTTACGTTTGGCCAACCAGATATGGTAGGCTTAGGATTAATGAGCATTTGTTCAAGCAAAAATAGATAAACAGGGGGGGGGGGGGGGGCGGGGAACTTCTGAAGGAAGTCCTTCTGAAACTCTCGAGTTCTCTGGTTTTTCGCACCTACACTCCAGTCAATGAATACAATCAGCTTGGTCTTGGAAACGTTTTGGTAGACAAGTGCAACAGGGGTAAAAAAAAGGTTTACCACAACCTCCAAGAGCTTGCAACAGGCCACTTATATTAACCCTGCTCTTTCCAACTGTATCAGGCAGAAGCTCACAATGTTGGCCTTTTGGGAAAATATGTTTGCACAAGGCTATATTATAATATATAAAGATTGACTATGTAACAGTGTTCTGTGATCTTCATGAATATTATTATAATATATAAAGATTGACTATGTAACAGTGTTCTGTGATCTTCATGAATAGCACTGTCCTCAGTCAGTCAGTTGTGTGAGCTTCATGATAAAACAAGGGAAGAGATTTACCTTTCCAAGCGATCCAATGGGTCCTCAAGAAGAGACACAATGACAGTCACTGCAACATTGTGTGTCAGTGCAGCCTTCAAATCCCACAGATACTCTATCTGCTGTGCAACATCCTCTGACGAGGGCTCCACAGGCATTGTAAGGAACACCAATACTTTCACTACGATACAAAAATAAAGTGGAAAGCCTTAGTCATAGGGCTGCATCAGAGCACGATTAAAATCAAGGTATTCGAATACTTAGTTTCAGAGTAATATAGTGAGGAACAGGGATACACGATTTATCAGAGATCATATTCAAACTGAAAGCCCATATACAGAACTTTTTGAGATTTCAAAGGAGTCAAAATGGAATAACAATCACCTGCAGTGATGACCAGATTGCGGTCATTCTGGTAGTTCTCGATGATGGGCACCAGATCCCTCGACGCAATCTTCCACTTGCAGACCTGCTTGAAAACCTCCCTCCGCTGCGGGTCGTCCCGCCGCAGGAATCTCTGCAGGTCCTTCAGATTATCTAAAGAAATGGCGAAAACGCACGCACAGCAGAAATTAGTCAGCAAACACTCATCCGCGGATCGGAAATGGGGTCAAACCGAAGCCGTCGCCGAAGAAACGCCGGAAGCGGGGTGGGAGCCAGTGTACCTAGGCAGTGGTCGCTCTTGGCGTAGCCGATGACGGCACCATCCTCGTCCTCCTGCGAGGCGCCGAGGCCCGCGCAGGTGAGTGAGAGCACCGCCGAGTCCATGGCGGCGCACGCTAGGGTTTAGCCGCCTGGCCGGTGCGCGCAGTTGGAGCTCGCCACGGTCGGATGGGTGCGGAGCGGAGGCGAGGGAGGGAAGGATAGCTGCGGCAACGTGGGACGGGAGGAGGAGAGAGTGATCCAAGTGGGGAATGGGGAGCGGCGGCGAGATCGGTTCCCGGGGATGCAGATGAGAATGGGATTTTCCCGCCGGCGCGCGCCATTTCGTGGCGGATTTTCCCGCGCTTTTGTTCCGCTTCGTGGCTGTCGACCCGCTGTTTATGGGCCGGCCTATTTAGAAGCCTGAAATTGGGCTAGAAGGCTCCGGACCATTAGGCCCATGAGTGACAGCCCAACAGACGGATAAGGTAAAGGAGGGGTAGGAAGAAAGGTGCAGCAGCAATCGTCCATGGCCATGGCCCTCTCGAGCTCGCTCCGTGCCCTGGTGGCCCTGATCCCGCCGGCCTTCCCTTCCGCTCGCCCGAGCGGGGCAGCGGCCGCGGCCCCGGCACCCCGCGCGCGGGGTCGGCCGGGGAGAGGGGCGGGGTCGTGGCACTGGCGGCGGCGCTGCCGTCGGACGCGCAGTGGCTGGAGCGGCTGCCGGAGAAGAAGAAGCCGCTGTACACGCACAGCCTCCCGTGCATCGAGGCGTGGCTGCGCAGCCTCGGGTTCACGCAGTCTCGCGAGGACCCCGCCGTCTGGGTCGCCGAGAAGCCGCTCTGGCACGCGCGTCTCAGCCTCGACGTCACCGACCTCCACATCAGGTACATTACAAACCGCAGACGCAGAGTAGTCGCCTCCAGTCTTGCCTGTGTCAGGTTGTGCTAGCTTGCTTGGGGATTCAATTCATGCTCTTAGTTTGACCAAAATGCTCCTGCGTTTTAGCTTGCCCGATCAGCTCATGTGAGCTCGTGGAATGAACCTGTTTGTTTGTTTCATTGTTCTGTACAAGCACGGTGCAATTTGTTCAGCTAGGCATTTTGTTAAGGGGGATGAAAGACTGTTCCAAATGGATCACTGTATTAGTGTAGTTCTGAAGATTCTTCGCTGAAAAGAGGGTGACTGTTAATTTGTGGAGCACTCAAGTAACACTGTATTGTTGTTAACGTGCTCCATTTCAGCGAAGAATCTTCAGAACTACTCAGACACCCTCTTAGTTTGTATTAAGTATTAACAGAGATTTGCGGCTATGATGACTGATGAGTATGTATCTGAATCTCATCATTCATTTTGAGTAGTTCTGAAGACAGTCATCAAATCGCTGTTAATATGAATCACTGCTCAATTACTCAATTGATTGTGTAATTGACGGCGAAATTGCTAACATTATCTTCAACTAGGTACTTGAAAAGCGGCCCTGGAAATCTTGAGAAGGATGTGGAGAGAAGGTTTAGCTATGCTCTAAGCAGAGAAGACATTGAGAACGCAATACTTGGAGGACCTTAATACACGACCAAGGGGCTCAGAATTAGGATTTGCTTATTCAGCCGAGGTTGACACTGAAGAAGTGGCACAACGCCAATCATTCCAGTAGTCTGCATACTACTACCCTAGCTTCCGTCAGTGTAATGAGCAAACGGATCCTCTGTCGAAAAATAATATTCATGAGCTACAATCTCTGAGTAGTGAGTAGGATGGAAATGTTGGATGCTCCGGGTGACACGCTTTTGGTTTGTTGTCCTCTTTAAGTGAAATTTCCCCTTGAGCAAACTTGCTCATTTATGTACAGAGGAAAATAATTTTTATCATATTTCAGTTTATTACAACTCTTGTGTTGGCCTTGAGAAAATATTTGAGTGAGGTTCATCTTATCTTGGACAGTGTGGTCTTGTTAAAAACATAATTTTGGGGAATAAAGCTCATATCAGAAAAAAAAAATGTGAAGAAAATATGCCTTTGCCCAGCAAAATCAGTGGACAAAATCACAAAAAGGCTGCGTGTTCCTCTTTTCTTTTGTCCTAGTTTGTTTGAAGATCTTTTTCTTATTTTAATAGAGAGCCAGTTCTTCTTCCCTAAGCACGTGTGCCTTGTGTAAGTTTGCGTAGCAAAGCTGCACTGAAACTGAAGCTGGGGCCACGGAAACGTGATGCGAGGTTTCATTTTTTTTTTTTTCACAACCGGGTTGTGTCCTTTTTCATTAAGAGGAAGAGAAAGTCAAGGATACAATCCGACCCCGAGGGCGAGACCAAGACAAATAGTCTCGGATCATGTCGAAGAGACACCTACAAACTACTGGATTTAAAGCAAAACAGTTACATGTTGCTGAATTTTGCAACAAAATGGGTGGTAGCATCACTCAGGCGGCACGCACGGAGTGCCAGTACTTTCGTACCATGGAACCATGGAACAAAGTCTACATAGCCTCCTGTTTGGATGGTGTGAGAAGTAGCTTTAGCGTCGTCTGGAACTCATCAAATGAGTCTTCATCTGGGATCTCTGTCTCCACCTCGAAGTCAAATTTTTTCATCGTGACTTTTCGAGCCCGTGCCTCCGGTTTAGCAGCCCTGAATCTGCTCTTCATAGCCAGTGGTGCACTCCTTTTGGGAGCGAAGTCCTCACCATCGTCGTTGTTCGGGGCACGGGCGATGCGCAAGCACGGTGTGGAAATGAGCGGCTGCTGGCATGTCTTATATAGCCACAGGAGCAAGTCGTTCAGTCGTTGTATTGTGGATTATAATGCACTTTTATTGATATATAGCATAGTAAACATCATAAGAACATAGTAAAAATGGTGCCAAAATTACGGTCTTAATAGATGATCTTATATTGTGTAATTACAAGTTGCTCTTGGTAGTCAAGTGTGTTGTACCATAAGAGGTGTGTGCTGAATTATTTCGTAAAATTTCTTGGTATCTGGAATCAAACTCCTCACGCCGAATAAAATGGAACGAAGCTTAACTAAGCAAGTACTCTCTCTGTCTCTGAAATCTTTAACTTCTAAAATTTCTACCGATCAATTTTTTAAAAAAATTTAACTAATTTTATAGAAAAAATCATTAATATTTATGACATAAAATAAGTATCTTATAATATATATAAAAATATATATATAGTATATAATAAATCTAATGTTATTAATTTGATACCATAAATTTTAGCATTTTTTTTACAGGTCTTAGTAATAAAGCAATTATTACTACTCTAAGCATCCAACCACGGTAGGGAATTGGGGACGCAGGAGGAGTGCACGAAGCAAAATGACGCGTTGGTCCAATGCAACCAACCCATGTGGGATCGCCCATCCGCCTCCCAAGTCAGGATAAGCTAGCTAGGTCCCTGAGCTGGCACCTAGTCAGTGACGTCTCCTTGTTCCCGCGGGGCCCACGGCCACGGTACTGCGGGCTACGTGGCTCAATAGCCTCCTGACTCCTACGCAGGCGCACATGGCTTCGACGTGGCGCGTTGACGCGCACGTTTGTTTGCCTTTTGCCTTCCCAGTGAAGGCCGACCCGTGGGCCCGCGCGCGCCTGGGCCCCACGACCAGAGAAGGTACTGTAGTACAGTTCTCGTGCGCGTGAAAAAAGGAGAAGAGAAAAGAATTTCGTCGCCTCGGAATATTTGTTGTTTTGTATTCCTGGTCTCGGAAATATTTTTATTCCGGCAGCTTGGGCCCACGCCAGATGCGTCCACCACGTCACCCACATGACTGGGCTGCAGAGCTGGCCACCGAGGCACGCCGGGCGGCGACGCGTCGACCGGCGAGGTGGTCGACACGTTAGCGTGCGGCAGTACGCCGGTGGTGGGGTGACGAGGAATAAACAAATGGGCCCACGCACCCGTCGCCCAGCTCACCGTCCGTCAGCCTCCACTTGCAGCACTGCATTGGCCATCTCCAACGATAATCCAAAGTACACCTCGGAAACGTACACCACTCTACTAGTAGGCTCTTTCGCTTTGTTTCATTCATTTCAAAGAAAGTTTATTTCAACTTTTTTTTCGACTGTTGTGTGTGCCCATGATACATTGTTATCAGTTTTGAAGCTGTTCGATAGGACTTATAAACCAGATGATAAGCTAAAATACTATAGAAATAACTGATTTTCTACAAAAATAAAAATATTATTGGCTTATAAGGTGAAACGACTTTTAAACTGAAGCAAACAAGACCTTTAAAAATTATAAGAATTAGGGTTCTCAGTTTTAAAGTTCTTTATTACTCTTTAGTCCTTGACGACAAACTAGAGGGACAATGGCCATAGCAAGGCTTTGAATGACCGTGTGGCTGACGAGACAGCAAGAACACGAGTAAAAAATTATGATGAGACATTAAAAGCATGAATGGAAAAGTTATGCCACAAAAAGAATGTATATGTAGTGGTGTAAAAAAGGTTAGCGACTAGGATTAAAGGCCAAAAGTGCACGAACAAGTGTGGTGGTGGTTGAGAACAAAATGTATTTGCTTCAGCTTATCAACCGTTTTAAACGGTATTTTTCTCTTTTAAGAAAAACAGACTCAAGAAAATTAATACGAATACATATGGAACAAAAGAAATTATTCTTTTTTTCTAGCTCAACTCTATGTTTAGCAAATATTTCCTTTTTATCTTTCATCATCTGCACTATTCGAAATATGCATGTTCTCTTCTTGACGGAAAAATATCTGTCAAGTGCCAAGATCTCAAGAAACCTTATTTAATTATTAGAATTATTACTAGCTGTTGCTATCCAGAACCAAATTTGCCCGTGCAAATCTGTGGGACGCGATCCAAGGTGCGTAGCAGGCATCCCAGGCGGACACGATCCAGTGGCCCAGTCCTTATCATTGACACGTGTCTCGTGACGTGGCTCCAGCCTTTGGCGCTCGTCCCCTTCCTCCTCTCCTCCCCCACTCGCCCCCGCTCCCCTGTCTCGCCGCCTCTCTCCCTGCCGCACCACCTGCCCCCTCCCGGTCTCTCTCTCTCTCCTCTCTCTCTCTCTCTCTCTCTCTCTCTTCGCGCTACACGCATCTCCTGGTTGGATCATTTTGGCTCCGCGACTCCGGCTCATCCGCGGCGCCTCGCTGCCGAGCGGAACCACCACCTGATTTGGCGAGGTGCGAATTCAGATGGCTTCCCGTTTCAATTCTGCGTGCAATGCTCGTTGATTTCTCCTGCCTCCCTTTGCAGATTCATGCAACATCGAGTTGCATCTAGTTATTTGGCTTATCCTCGTCGCTTATATTGAAGTAGTTCGTGGGCGGAGATTATTGTTAGGAGGGCAGAATTCGAGTTATAGACATGTTCGTCATGGAGACCCTGAGAGCTGGTGCATGATGCATTGAATCCCAGCTGCACATGTTTAAAATCACAACACACACAACACAGTTGGTCAGTTATAGCCTAGTAGAAAAATTAGGGGCGCTGTACATTGGTCAGAAAAATTAGCAATTAGGTGTATCCCAGCTGCAGTCGTTGAATCACTCGGCTGTGTCTGGTTGAAGTTGGTTAGGATGGCTTCGTCTTACGTTTTGTATGTATCCTTAGCTTATTTCCTGGGTGAAGTGGTGGTTGCTTTTGTCCTGTGAACTCTCTGGTGGTAATTTATGTAGAAAGATTAGCCAATTATTTTCCGTTTCTGATAATTCTGCATCAAGATTTAAACCAAAATTCTCATAAATTTTCGGTGTCTCTGTCACATTTTTATGTGAAAAAAAAGCTAGGTGGGCTATAGAAAAGTCTAAAGTTCAGATCTTATTTTGGATAACACAGGACCAATCTGGTCTGTAGTATTCAACCGGAACATAGGATTTCACTGCACACGTCTAAGGTTTTCAGTGTGCGTGAAAAAGATTGGTATTATTTTTGCTGGCTAAATTTAAGCTCATTTAGTATTATTTTTTTGCTGGCTAAATTGTATATCTGTATGTTTTTGTATTATATCATTTAAAAAGTGACTAAATTGTATGTTGTGATAATCTGAAGTTTTACATGACAGACTAGCAGATATTGTTATGGCTCAGGATGAAGCTGTGGCTACCCAGAAGACTGGAAATACAGCATCTCCTTCTAAGGTACTCCTTCCACACTCATTTTAGTTGACGTTTTGGACAAGGACACGGTCTCCAAAACCTAATTTTATCCACTATTTTTTATTAAAATATATAAGAAAGCTAAAAATAAAGTTACTTTTATAAAAGTGGCTTTTAAGGTGAATCTATACATATAAGTAATCATTTCTGATTTTGTAGTGCTCTGTTTCCAGAGTATGATTCAGTAGTGCTGACTGCTTAGCCCATCCGTTAAGAATGATATTTGTTATCTTGCCTTCTCATTCTCATGTTTATTGGTGTTTTTGAGATCTTACAAGGACTAATTTATTTCTGACTGGGATTTTGTCCAACTATTTACCTTTTTAATGTCTCATCAATTATTTTTATTTGCAGGATTGTCCAACTCCTTCTCCATATCCTGATTGGTCGACCCTGCAGGTAGAGTTTGGGTATTTTGCTGCATTCCCACTTTGTTGGAACATGGTGGTCTAAGCAGTAAGGTCGCATGTTCACAGGCATATTATGGCCCTGGTGTCTTGCCACCAACATATTTTGCTCCAGCAATAGCTCCAGGTCATCCACCGCCATATATGTGGGGTCCTCAGGTATTTGAGTTTAGTCTCCATATCCATATGCTGTTTTAAATACTATACTAAAAAAATCTAATGCCCCTTCTGTGTGTCTCTGCAGCCTATAATGCCACCCCCTTTTGGGACACCATATGCTGCAGTGTACCCACATGGAGCTTACCCGCACCCCCTTGTGCCCATGGTAATGATGCCTATGGACAATTTTGTTTAATTAAGCACATTATATATGTCCATCGACATTTTCTCAGATAGAAAACTTGATTATAGTTGGCCAATTTTTGTACTCTCTTTGGTCTGCAGTTCACACTGATTGCATATCCCGTAGAATGTTAGCTCATCAGAACAAAGAATGTGCACTGTGCATCTGGCTCTATTTCATATTTACACTTGACCACGCCCTTGGACGATTTACTCATATCCTTTAGTTCATAGTCTGTCTAAAGTTCTTATGTTCATCTTTGTCTTAATTACCAAAAAAAAATAGTTAATTCGTTTTCAAAGTTTTTCATTCTGTTCAATGTTATCAATTTGATGTTCTCATGCTTCTTTCAAGATGTCAACTCCACCGAGCGTCGAGCCAGCCAAATCTGCAAATGGCAAGGAGAAAAATTCCAATAAGAAACCTAAGGAACTAGATCGCACTGCAGTCTCTGCTGGCAGTGGTAACAGTAAAAGAACAATCTCATCCAGGTATCGCATGAATTGTGCTTCTTTATGTGTTTTTTTACTGCCTTCTTCCAAACTGAAGCTATATACTTGATTATGTATTCAGTGAAGATTACAGTGCAGAAGGCTCCAGCGATGTAAACGATCAGAAGGTATGGTCCTCTGCGCACTTGTAGATATGCTTGAAATATATTTTTTTTTTAAAGTGCTGGGTCCTTGGGAGTGTGGGGTTGTTCATCATTACACTGAACTTTTGCATAATTCAGGTGAACAGAACATCCAGGAAGCGGAACTCAGATGATGGACCTGGTATTTTTCTGCTCTAACAACTACCTATATAATCAGTCATTTTGCCAAATTGGTCGTCCTGTTCTCTTCTACTGTACTATGCTTTCTTTGATGGTCTTGCTTGCATTAGTTGTTGCACAAAACCTTTCGGTTGCTTCAGGGGATAGTAACTAGATCACCAGAGCAGGCAAGAAAGTGGCTAACTAAAATATATTTGCAGGCGCAGAAACCACCACAGGTGCAAACACGGAATGTGTTTTAGCTCCTAATCATGCGCTGGGGAATGGTGCCATTTTGCCACATCACTGCTTTGCAACTCCAGTAATTAAGCCCAGTGCTACAAATGTCACTAACTCGAGGGAAATAGGCACAGCAATATCTCCACCACCTGGTGTGATGGTTCCAGCTCATACTGCAGTACTATCTGACTTATCAATCAAGGTATGTTTGTCCCATGTGTTACTGCATAGAAGTGCTTGCAAGTTGACCGTTACAAAAATTAGATATTCTGAAGAACTGAACTTCGAGAGGTTAATTTTTGAATTTTGCGAGATTTTTTCCCTTAAAACCTTGATATCTGCATTTAGAACCTGAGACGTTTTGGCAATAACTATTTTGTGGTTTCTCGACTGCAGGATGAGAGGGAATTAAAGCGTGAGAAGAGGAAGCAGTCAAATAGGGAGTCTGCTAGACGATCAAGGCTGAGAAAACAGGTGTGCTGTCTTCACCGTCTTATGCATTGTTGTTAACGGGACAGTTGACCTGTGACATAGTTGCACGATGAAGCAGTATCCTGAAACATGGAAGTGAAATCTGACTTGGATGATCGTCCTAATGACATATGTTTAATCTTATATTTATGCTCTCTTTCTCATGGTATAGGCTGAGACAGAGGAGCTGGCTACACAAGTGGAGTCCCTTATAGCAGAGAACACGTCCCTTAGATCTGAAATCGGCAGGCTAACAGAGAGTTCGGAAAAACTTAGATTAGAAAATTCCACTCTAATGGTAATGACTAATGAACCTTTTGTAGTGACGTAAAATGTTGTATACTATATTTAGGCGATTTCAATCTACATTTCTCTGATGGAAATGCACTATCATCTTCTCAGGTGAAGCTGAAGGACACCACAGCCCCGACCCATGCAGAACCATCTCCGAACAAAGCAGGCGTATCCTCGTCCTCTCCCCGTGCCGCTGCGGAGAATTTCCTTTCCATGATTGACAGCGCCAACGCGCCGGGCGTCAGCAGGCACACGGAGCACGGCGAGCCCAAGCTTCGGCAGCTCCTGGACTCCAGTCCGGCAACAGACGTTGCTGCCGTAAGCTGATGCTGATCCCGTGATCCGGCTAATATACTACAGCACAGCACATGCATGTGGCCTGGGGATTTCGCAAGCTCATGCGGCTCACTATAAACATCAGCGTTACAGTCTTACAGACTTACTGCAGTTTAGGCACTGATTCCAGTTAAGTAACTGAGGACACCGGTAATTTTATCTGCTGTAGCACCGAGTGCCGGACTGCTACTTCTCCTAGTGTACCAGTGTTGTAATATAGGGTGTTGTGCTGCATGCCAACCTTTGAAACTTCTGAGACCGTCCTCCCTGGACCATTTTCGGCGCAATAACAAAATATAGATCCGAGTTTGTACAACAACAGTACAAGACAAGAATGCTGGTGTGTGCAATTCTCTACTGCAGTGTTAGTGCTGGTTTGTTCTGAACATAGTTTCGTTCTTCTCTAGTGATCTGTGAACCTTTTGTCGAGCTTTAACCCCAGATGGTTGGGATGCAGGTTTGCTTTGCTATTTAAATTTGTCATGTCAAAGATTTGGCAAGTAAAAGTTGGGCAAATAAAAAGAAAGAAAAACTATAGATTTGGCAAGCTAAATATGAGAGGTTAGCAAGTTTTGGTAGCAAATTAAATAATAGCTAAAATCATGGCTTCATCAAATCTTTGACATATATTTTTTTAAAGTGAATCAAGCAGTCGTAACTCACGCCCTAACACAGTCTTGATCGCTGGGCAGAAACACCCTATTCTTCAGACTTCTAACTTTCTCAGGCTTTGTCACGGGACAATCAGGATCTCGACCTCCATGGGGAAACGCGCGCAGCGAGAGAGGAATCGTCGTCGTCGTTTTGCCCCTGCTCCTGTCCCTGCTCCTCCTCCCCCACCTCCCGCGGGGTCGTCGTCCATCGATTTTGGCGAGTCTCCCGCCTCCACGCTCCTCTCTCAATCTACAGTAAATTCCAACAAGACGGGAGGGAGGGAGTATTGATTTCTTCTCTACACAGTGAAAATGGGCACGATCTTGTGCCGGTTTCTTTAAAAAAATATGGGAGTATTGAGAATACGAAATTAAACCCTACCCTTACCATATACCCAGGATCTGAATTCTGAATGCTCTATGATCCTGCTGCTTGCCTGAGTTTGCTTTACTTCTGTTTCCTCCAACTCCAACAGTTCACTGGCTGGGGGCAGACGGGGTAATCCTGGTGCTCTTTGAGACGCCCTCTGGCTTTGCAGTCTTGCATTATGATGGGGTCAAACTTTTTCGCCCAAATGCCTTGCGGGTACCTACTTCATTGCTTTATTTTTCTTCCCTTCATTTTATTATTTATTAAGGTATTCCTTGCTCTTGATGTCCTCTGGAATGATTGCAGGATATCTGGTCAGAATTCATGGACGAGCGTATGGCACGAGAAGTTGGTACCTCTTATTTCAGTCTTGCATCATATTCCCATTTTCTTAATTTATGTTTCAATCCCCTTTTTAATTGAATGAGCACAGGCATGCTGTATAGGCCGTCAGTTCTTTTTTTCCTTCTTTGCAAGTAGGCCATTAGTTGTTACCAAATTATATGCAACAGTCCTTATACATTATTGCTTTGTTACCAATTTCTGACTAGTAGCTGCTTGCTTAGGTCGATGGAGGCCTGACATGATCATAACCAACCTGCACTCACAAACGTAAAGGTTTTGAAGCCAATATAGTTTAGCAATAAGCACTAGCAATTCTTCCCCAAATGAAATAGGTTCAAAGCGCAACACAATAGTGTATCCACCTTTCATCTAAATGTCTAAATTAATGTAGCTAACTATGGATCTTTTTAAATCCTTCAATGTTAGCGCACACTTTTTGGTACTGAAAAAGCATGAGTGGGGGATCTGATAAGTATTATCTGTTCATTATATTACCCTATTGGTTTTTGCAACCACGTACTACTCTGATAGTTTGATTCCTTCTACTACCAGATCTGACTTTATTTTCTTCAGGAAGTGTTCCTTATAGCTGGTCAAGTCAAATGGATAAGACATTATTCAAGTGAGCATCACACAATAGGAAATCTATACCTATATAATAATATTAAAAAGAGAAATTTTCTTCCTCTGTCTCTCGGTCCATCACTCTCTGCTCCATCCGTCCCTCCACTCCCCAAGCATGAGTCCTCGCCGGTTTTACTAAGAGTAGTAGTACGCGTACGCGATGAATTAGAGATTAGAATGCTACTTGGTTTTTACTGTCCCATCCGTGATCCAAAGTCACGGCTCCTGCTCATACAAGTTAGAAGAATAGCGTGTGTCTAGCCATGGAGTTTAATTACAAAGATTTTTTATAATTGCTCAAAAGGGAAAAGGTGCCTGAAAATTGATTAAAAAGGGTTAACAAATATGTCTTCTATTACAGATTGAAAAAGGTTTAACTTAGCAGTTAAAGGGTAACTGGTTAAGGATAGGATTTTTGCAAGGAGCACAGTAGGATACTTGTACCAGACAACACAAAATGTGACATGTTCTTAAAATAGCATGCATTGTGTTATCTCAGCACACTGACCTATTCTGAATTACACTGCAATATTTGATAAATGAGGACTTAAATGCGCTACATCTTTACATTTGAGGCATACCTGCTAACATGGCATAATACTTGACTAATTATTTGTTCTCTGCTAACATGCATGCTTATCTTTGTTATACCCTTATTTATCAGGTTGCTTTTCTTAAAGAATTTCAAGTTTTCAATGACAAGGCTAGCGCCATTAATAGTAATGGTGTTTGTTCTAAGCTTGCTAAGATGATCAAGAGGTCACTTTGGCCTGGGCAGAGGCTTGCTGTTGGAAAATGCGAATATAAAAACATCATTGAAGCTAGTTTGGTGAGTGTAAGCTTCCCTTTGTATACTTATGCCTGTGAACTGTTTGAACACACGTTTTGTTCTTCTTTTTTTTTTTTTTGCCAGGGAATTCACTGCCTGTTTAATGAAGCTGTACTAGAAGTAATGTGGGGCTTGAAGTATCTCATCAAGGTTTTAGTGCCTGGTGAAGAAGTAGAACTGACTAATGAGGACCGCTTCTAGATGTGTCAAGGACTGAAATTAGTTCTGGATCGTTATGGCTTTGAGGTTGAATCCAAAATGGTGAGCTAATTACCTCTTCTCATGTGTCTGAGATAGAACGCTTTCTGCTTTTTTATTCCCTGTCATCTACTGTTGCACTTCCCGATACTTGTGCTCTTCCCTCTTCGAGCCCACTGACACAAGTATTTGCACGTTACTCTCCTAGAAAACTTTGTCTTTGTGTTTTTCTGTTATAGTAAGGGATGAAGCAATACTTCTTTTATACAGATTAATTCAGAAATTATTGATATGGCATCTCTCGTGTATGAGAGTGATCGTTGTGTGGATTGCCGTGCTTCATACTTGGAGCGTGGTAGGGAGAAGCTTTCAAAGGTATCAGCAATCGACTCTTCGAATTGGGATGAACTGAAAGTTGCAACTGCTCTCAAGTTATTATGTTATCCTGAAGAGGAAATTGTAACTGGTGATTCTGAAGAGGTAAATTATAATGTTCAAATGTACTTTCAGCTTCTGTCTGTGCATGTGATGAAATTTTCTCATGGCAAGTAGTGAACCAATGCGTGTTTTCTTTCAGATGCTGTCAAAGAGTGAGGCAGAAAAAATTGTTGGCTGATGCACATTTCTATGAAACTAAGCTCTATAAGCCTACTTTCTTGAAGATCTACAACAATTTTGTTTGGGTCCGTGGAATTAGGCGTAAGGCACTCTTACAATTGGATTCCGTGGTCAAGAAGGAAAGAGAAGAATTGAATCTACACCAGGTGTCGTTGGGTTCCTCCATAGTCAAGGAGGCAGCAGAAGAATCTGAACTGCACCAGGGGTCCATAGTTAATGAGGCAAGGGAAGAATTGAAGCTGCACGAGGTGTCGTCAGATTCCTCCATGGACAAGGAGGCAAAAGAAGACTTGATGGAATGAGACAAAAGAAAAAAATTAGATAAACTAGTGTCGTGTTTGGTGATTTGAATTGTAGGAGGCAATCCGGTACCTACTATTAGATGTGGCATGTTTGAATAGACTGGCATTACGTTTGTTTGATACTCCGTCAGATACGGAGCACTGCTTTTATCATCTTCATCCTTAATCAACCTACATTTGGTGGTTCAATAATTATTTATTCAGTCTTGGAAGGTTTCTCTAGAATAAATGCGAGTCTAGAGCAGCTCAATTAAATTGAGCGCCAAATGCTAGATTCAAAACAACAAAACTCAACTGTATGCTTACTACGTGTTACACTGGATTAACAACATTCAGGTGTCGTGCCTTTGCACAATTTTTTGCAACTTAAAGCAAAAGCAACACAAAGCGGAATCAGGTCCTCTATGCAGTGTAGTCGACTCTAGTGTACGGTTCATCATCTATCACCGGCAAGTGGACATCAGGTTCACTGTAGGTGATAGCTGATAAAGGCACAGATGAATTGACAGCAGAGGATCTCACTTCACAAAAGGCACAGGTGAATCAGCTCCCGGACTCCAGTCCGACAACAGACGTGCTGCTCACCATAAAACATCGGCGTTACAGACTTACTCCAGCTTAGGCACTGATTAAAGTAATTGAGGACACTGGTAAAAGTCATCTGCTCTAGGCTGCAGAGCACCAACGGATCCCGAAAGCGAAGCATTTGCATCGCAGGCAGAAAGCTTCGCATCACACAACACCAACCAATAACCGCAGCCTAGCTACAAATGTTGGATGCGCACGCGCGTGACGTGTACATTATCCTTGTGGTGACGCGTCAGTGCATATACTACTCGCAGTTAAGTGGGAGATTAGGTAACAGAAAGACGATATCTATCCATCCATCCACGAGAACTTTGTTCCAAGCTTTGGTCATCAGGCTCTCTCACCCTAAGACTTTTGACTGAGGCTTGAGATTTGCTCGAAAAAAAAAAAGGCAAATAACAAGAAGAAAGAAAGAGAGAAAGGAAGAAAGTGTGCCGGTGAAAAAGGCAACAAACGGCGCCGTCCTAAAAACATGACCTTTTTCAGCCTTAAACTAGATTGCGATCCATCAGGGCATCTAGTAACAGCAAAATGAAACGCCTCGATCCAAATTCCAGGCCAAGAGGATACTACACGTGACTCCAGCATACTCCTGACTAGGATTAAAGCGCTTTACACAGCGGACGAGGCTGATCCCGGCATGGATTCTGCAGGTTCAGAAGCCCAACAACCGAAGCCCGACGGCACGCAAGGTCACTTTTGAGTTTTCAGGGACGAACACGAACACGAACACTTCTTTCCCGAAACCTTCCAACCCGTGACTCATCCATGATAGATGACAGTATGACGATGCTACTCTATTCTTTTGGTAAGATTCTCCGTTGCCGTAGAAGAGAGCGCACACCAGTTTTGAACAGAGGTAATGGGGCCCAACAAGGCATTCTTTAGCTAGAGCCAAGAATAAGCGGGATTAGTGATTTGCCCACAGAAAATGCAAATCTTTTCTTCGTTTTTAGTAACATGCCTGTGTGTGTCCCTCAATTTTCGTTAAAGAATGGAAACCTTTTTGTTTTTAAACCAAATATGTTTAGACACGGTCGGTAATAAAAAACCGTAAACCTTTTTATTTCTTCTGCCGCGAACAGAGACAGTTTTGTGTGCTGTTCGTTAGGACATAAAGGGATCAGTCTGTGAGCCCACTTATATACAGAGGTCATTTTTTTTTTTTTGACGAAGGTAAACCCGGCTTTTATAGAAAGCTGAAGCAGTAAAACAAAGGTTCATGTACAGAGGTCATTTTGAGTTGGGTGTACACAATATTCTATTTCGCTGTACTGTTTTGTAATCATGCTTGTGTTGTGACCATACTTATGTTGTGTGTGGGTCGCACTCTCTCAAAAAACAAGTTGTAACAACTAAATTGTAACTAATTTACCAACTCGGCCTGAAATGGCTCAGGTGAAAGAAATGCCTTAAAGTTGCGCAAAGTAACGCTTTTGGATCCACAAACACAAAATCTAGAACGCCTAGAATTTTCCACGCTGCAAAACCTCAAAAAGGCCTCAAAATCCTTCCTTTGTGTTCCCGTAAAGCGGCGAGAAGCCGGGCGCCACGTGGCCGTGGTGGACGGCTGAACGGCACGCCTCTACCGGGCCGGGTCCCACCATGCTGGCTGTCTGGTGCCTGCTCCTGCAGCTATCTCCTCCTCTCGCGCCTCTGCTGCACTGCACTGCACCGGCACCATCTCCCTCCCTCCCTCGCCTTGGATCCTTGCGCGCGCACGAGTCGAGCCATTCCACTTCCATCCACCTCCCACTCCCATGGTGGTGGCATGACCGTGCCAGGTCCCCCGCTGCGCTCCTGACCCTGTCGCCGCGCACGCACGCAGCAGCAGCCAGCAGCCAGCAGCCAGCACCCCGCGCCACGCCGTGCCGTGCCGTGCGGGCCTGCCGATCCCTCGCACCTCGCAGGCCTTGCGGGGTGGTTGGAAAAGCAGAGGAGGAGGAGGAGGAGGAGGAAGGCTGCCGCTGCCGCGAGCGCGCTAGCCGCTAGGTGGCTTTGGCTCACGGGTTCCAGGCCGCCCCGCGGCGCGGCGCCTCGCCTTTTTCGCTCCCACGGAAAGTGCCCGTGCCCGCCGCCCCGCGCGGCCTGGCCGTAACATCCGAACCGCCCCCAATGGCGACACCACGGGCACGGGCTTCTCATCCTCCTCCGCATTAGTAGCAGCGGCCGCAGGCCCGCAGCGCAGCTCTCCTCCACACACCCCCACTGGTGCTGGTGCACCTCTCCTTAGTCCTCCCCCGTGTGCGCGCTCTGCTTCCCTTGCCGCCGTGCGCTGCGCTGCTTGCTGCTTGGCTGGCTGGCCGGCCGGCCGTCGATGAGCATGGGGCGCTTCGTCAACTCCATGGATCCGAGGTCGGGGATGGAGGTGGTCAGGGACTGGAACGGCGTCGCCCACGTCGTGCTCCGCTCGCCCAAGGGCGCCTCCGCGCGGGTACGGACTGCGACTCTGCGACTCCACCCACTCTTATCTTGTTGGGCGATCGATCGGTTCCGCATTGCTTGCTTGGGCGTGGTTTTCACGGGGGTTTGCCTGTCGCTGGCTGGATCGCCTGATTTGCTTTGCAGGTGAGCCTGCACGGCGGCCAGGTCGTCTCCTGGAGGAACGACCGCGGCGAGGAGCTCCTCTTCACCAGCAGCAAGGTGAATTTTTTTTTCTCTTCTTATTATTTCCCACACTTACTCTTAACGTCCTCCAGTAATCTGTAATGGTTACAGGTTCTCATTTTGTGTAAAGATTATGCCGTTTGATTTCTTTGTGGTGAATGTTCTTCTACCATTTCTGTTCGTGCTGTATGTCAGTATGTGTTTCTGAAACTTACACCTGTGAAGTGTGTTCAACTTCAACTGGGCTGCAAAGAAAAACACTGAATTGTATTCATGTAAGTATAGTTGCCATTGTTTCTGCAGTCCATCCTGATGGCTGGAGAAGCGGATGACAAATTAAGCTTTGCTATGTTACCTGCGAGCTTGGACTAGTTTGTTGTGGTCCTAGAGTTTCATAATGGTTTCCCTCGGTTTCCTACTTTCCTTCCTGTGCTGACCTCCTTTTTCTCATCTTCCTTAATAGGACGAGTAGTGGACCTGTAGCCTTCTATCGCTCCAATGGTCTAAAGCGCTTTCATGTCTCTTGTTTGTTTCTGACGTGCAGGCAATCTTTAAGCCGCCAAATGCGATGCGAGGTGGAATCCAGATGTGTTTCCCACAGGTGCTGCAGCATGACCCATTCTTGTCACGGTTTCTTTTGGGTCCTACTTTCTGCTGTAATTTTGATTTTATCTGCGGTGTGCAAATTTAATGTCCTTGACTCCTTTCCCTGGTATTTCTGATAACTGTAAAATTTCATGTAGTTTGGATACTCTGGGACACTGGAGCGACATGGATTTGCAAGAAACAGGATATGGGCCCTGGATGATGAGCAGCCACCACTGAATCATAATGATAACGGCAGCAAAGTTTCTGTTGACCTTATACTAAAGCCATCTGAAGATGACCTCAAGTGCTGGCCACATTGGTATGCATTTCTGTGGTTATCTGCGTTTGTATTCCTATAACCATGCCTCCTTTATGTCAAATCTCTGTTAAGTACTGTGTCATTGAGGTGTGTCGTCTAATGACTGAAGTTGGGTATTTCTGATGTTACTTTCTGGAAGCAAATGTTGAAAATATGTTCCTGACATATTTTCAATGGACTACATGTGGAAATTGAATTGTTAAAATAAAGGTGTGGGAAATTAGCAAGGATGCATTTTTATGGCATTGCTTGTAAGGAGGGTCTTGGATTTGGATGTGTAATCACTATACTACTACTACTTCATCTTATAGCATTTCATTCTTTGTTTTTTACTAGAAAAGGAAATCTGAATAAGGCTGCCGTTGCTTAGCTGGATGATTCTTTTACTGTTCGATCAGTATTTACTCACTTAACATTTTTTATGGACCCAGACGCCTTCTCATTCTTAAGTCACAAAATGCAGAATCAGTAAAGTTTATTCATATGAGTGTCCTCATGTATGATTATAATTTGGTTGCAGTTTTGAGTTCCGCCTAAGGGTATCTCTTTCAAAGGATGGGGACTTGTCATTAATATCACGCATCAGGAATGTCAATGGCAAGCCATTCAGTTTCTCATTTGCCTATCACACATATCTTTCTGTTTCTGACATCAGGTCAGGCATTATTTGCCCAGCACATCGTTATGTATACCTCATTATCTAAATACTCCCTTCAGTGAATTTCCATGAGTGACATGCTACGGCTTGTTAATTCCAGTGAGGTCAGGATTGAAGGTCTGGAGACACTTGATTATCTTGACAACCTTAGCCACAAAGAACGGTTTACAGAACAAGGAGATGCCATAACATTTGAGTCAGAGGTGAAATTTTCCCAGTACTTGATGAATTGAATACTACATATATATTATTTAAATATGCTCAAACTAGCATGAGACTTGCATCTTGGAAAGTCCTGGATTTTTATTGGTATCGCCATACATATAACTATATGCTTGCCTCTGTGGATAGCTATGAAGATTTTGGGCTTTAGTTGTTGTTTCTACTAGAAGTGTACTGTCTTAGATGCTCAAGATTTCTAAGGTCATTGGTGACCTCTTCTCTTTGTTCAATCTCTTACAGGTCGATCGAGTCTACGTTAGCTCCCCAAATGTAGTAGCGGTTCTTGACCATGAGAAGAAACACTCATTTGTCATAAGAAAGGAAGGACTTCCTGACGTCGGTAAGATCTGCTGCCCTTTGCCAAAATGTCACCTACCAGAAAATCAACTGTGAGTAGAACTACTGATTTCTCATTATAACCACTGCATCCCTGTCAGTTGTGTGGAATCCATGGGAAAAGAAATCGAAGACCATGGTAGACTTCGGTGATGAGGAGTACAAGCAGATGCTTTGCGTTGATGCAGCCGCTGTGGAGAGAGCAATCATGCTGAGACCAGGGGAGGAGTGGACTGGGAAGTTGGAGCTTTCTGCGGTTTTATCCACTAACTGCAGCGATCATCTTGATCACCCTGTCAGCATATAATGTTTAATTCACATTTAAGTGCTATATATTTGCCTCACAAGAGAAGCATGTCCTCCTTTTGTAAATAAGATCAATAGGTAGATCTGTTATCAGTTAGCAGCTCGACTTGATTCTGGAATCGGCACAATTTTGTGACCTCGTTTTTGGAATCTTAATAATGAATGGCAGTAGCGCCTTGTTTCATGCATAATAAAATTAAATCTTAGTGTCAAGGACTCGTCATTATTTACTTCTTTTAGACAAGAGTTCTTCTTGACTTTGTCATTTAAACTCGATCACATCATTCAATTTAGGGACACATATTAGCAACGAAGCATATAATACACATCCATGAATTTAGATAACACACAAGCACATTTGCAGGCAACCTCTTTAAGTAAACAAGAGCATTTTCTGATGTCTTCATTAGATACAGGGACATTAATTAGCCTCTATATCTAGATATGAACATACGGTACTCTCTTACTACATCCAACAAGGACAACAGACCTACTCATATTTCCATGACGACAATAGAGGGGTCTCAGAATTCTTCCAAGTGTTATTCATTTGAGGATAGCGATCACCTTGGACATTACCTGCAGCAGTATATGACTCAAGTTCAGCCTTCTCATCTTGTGTGAGCTTCACAGATAATGCTCCCAAATTCTGGTTGAAATTCTCAATTTTTGTTGTTCCCGGTATAGGGCAAACATCTTGTCCTTGATGGTGAACCCACGCTAATGCAAGTTGTGATGGTGTGCAACCCTTTCTTTTTGCCATTTCACTAATACGCTCGAAGACCCTGACATTCTTGTCAAGGTTCTCGGGTTGAAATCTAGGCAGGTTCTGCAAAAGAAAGGAATTCACATGAACAAGTGGCAGTTGATTGCAATCATAGCTTTGTAGTTTTTGATGGGATGGATGAGACCATTATTAGAATAGTACAATCAATCAAACCAAAATTTCTTGGAATATGGGTGATACAATCTTATACGAATAGAATATTTCTTTTTGGGCTCTCCATGTTAATCCCCATGAGACGCACTAGAGAAAAAGAATAAAAGTCTAGAAATTCTGCAAATTAAACCAAACATATGACCATTCCACATATGGCCATTCCTAGCACTTCTTCTACATGTGATTTATAGCCTATATCTACTATACTCTTTTATGAATTGAGTGCCACGAACATTGTTTATATATGAAAATATTTGTACTTTATTTACAATATAATTTATTATTTGTGCTACGTTTTATTTTTATAGGTTTTGGACCAAACACATTATATGAGGAATGGAAGGCCATAAGAGAGCATCCACTCATAGAAATGTGTCATGATGAATGAAGTAAATGCAGTGCAAAGCATAATCTAACTGGACCAAATCTGTATATGGAGAAATCAAAAGCCCAATGATTTGCTTTATAGTTGGAAGCTTTGAAGGTTTGACCAAATTTGGAAGGAACTACAAGAAGTTTTATTGTAATTGTTTATTCAAAAAAAGTGCAAGAAAGATGGATTTCACAGATAGTTATGGACTAATCAAGGCCTCAACACTTCTTCAAATTGACAAAGGGTTAAATGTGCCAAAAGGGGAGCGAGCATCCATCTCAAATTCTGAACTCACCCTGCGGATGTCCTGTTCTGATAGGGAGTCCATCAGTTTTGCTCCGCTGGAGAAGAATCCACTGCCTAGCGGACAATAAGCCACGATTCCAATTCCAAGTTCCCTGAAATCATATCGCCAAAGCAAGGAGAAATAAAATTCAGAAACCTTTTGAATTGAAATCAAATAAATGCTGTGATCCCGGAAATACCTGCAAGTAGGAATTATTTCTTCTTCGGCATCTCTAGACCACAATGACCACTCTATCTAGACTGCGGTGATAGGATGGACTGCATGAGCTCTTCTGATTGTTGACGCACATGCTTCAGACAGGCCGATATATTTTATCTTCCCTTCTTCAACTAGCTTCTTCAGCTCACCAATCTGCAAGGCCGCCAACGCAGAAGTAATTATATCAGTATTAATACGGAGTAAGAAAGAAAACTAAGCAGTAATTAAGCACATGAACAATCAGCAGGCAATAAATTAAGGATAGATGAGGTGCCAATGCCACTCACCGTGACCTCGATGGGCACCGTGGTGTCTACGCGATGCTGGTAGTAGAGGTCGATGCAGTCTACGCCGAGGCGCCTGAGGCTGGCCTCGCACGCGGCGCGCACGTACGCCGGGTCACCGCGGACCTGGCGCTTGCCGTCGACGAACGAGACCCCGAACTTGGTGGCCAGGTCCACCCTCTCCCTCGCCACGCCCTGCAGCGCCTTGCCGAGGAGGAGCTCGTTGGTGTGCGGGCCGTACAAGTCGGCGGTGTCGAGGAAGGTGACGCCGGCGGCAATCGCATGGTGCACGAGGGCGATCATGTCCGGCTCCGGCTTCGGCGGGCCGTAGCTGGCGGACATGCCCATGCAGCCCAGGCCCTGCGCCGAAACCTCCATCCCCTGCGACCCCAGCTTCATCCGCGGCACCACCACAGGCACAGTCACAGACAACGGAGAAGCAGTCGCCATATGTAGCTGGTGTCTAGCCTCCCGCTTGTTGAGCTTCGGAGCGCTGTGTACCAATAATGTAAGATTAAGTTCAGAGTTTAGCCTTTGGTGAAAAAGGCGTAGTCCCCAGTGATTTATAGTGTACTGCATTGCACTGGAAAGGCTCTGCTGAACCTGACCTGAACTCCTGAAGCGTACGTCAGGGAACACATCACACGGTCCCGGTGTACAGGCGAGAGCGGAAGTCAGAGGAGTGCAAAAATATATGACCCTGTTAATACGTCACTGCTTATGTGAGAGTGTCTTTTTTTTTTTTGTGTGTTCATGATGCTTGAAAAGCATAGGCCGGAAGTATCAGCTTAATGTATTGCTCTTGAAAAGTAATATAAACTTTCTTTATAAAAAAAAGAGGGTCATCTTATCTATTACTCCCTCCATCCTAAAATATAATTATAAGATATTCTAATTTTTCTTAGAGAATCAAAACATCTCAACTTCGGCGCGCTGTGTACGAATAATGTTATTAATAATTAAGTTCACAGTTTAGCCTTCGGTGAAAAAGGCCTAGTCGTCCGTGATTTATAGTGTGCCGCATTGCACTGGAAAGGCTCTGCTGAACCTGACCTGAACTCCTGATGCGTATGTCAGGGAACACATCACCCGGTGTATTAATACGTCACTGCTTATGTGAGAGTGTGGTGAACATTTAATACCTTATGTCATTGCTTATTGAAATTTTATCCAATTTCATTTAATTATTTTTATACATCTAGAGGCAGTCTTCTCCCAGGCACATTCATGGCGTACTAATCTTCAAATTGATAGACACTAAAGTGTGTTTGTTTTTCTTATTCATGGCTGTTTGTTTGAAAAGCAGAGACATGAAGTAGTTCTTTCAAAGTTTCATATCAACTCAATATATGGCTCTTGAAAAGTAATAAAAACTTCCTTTATAAAAAAGCCGGACTATCTTATCTATTACTCCCTTCATCCCAAAATATAATTATAAGGTATTCTAATTTTTTAGAAGCATCTCAAGTTTGACTAGATTTATATGATAAAATAATAACATTTGTGATATACCAAATAAATATTATTATTTTTTAATTAATTATATTTTCATAGTGTACCTATTTAATGTCATACATCTTTGCAATTCTCTCTATAATTTGGTCATAAAGAAAGTTAGAATGACATAATTTGGAATGAAGAGAGTGC
>JADLZL010003533.1:0-59718 GCA_015844335.1 Chrysopogon serrulatus | reverse complement strand
TGGGAAAGCCCAACAAACGAAAAAACTAGGCCCAGCAGGCCGCTTATTGCGCATCCGGCCACGGCCCCAAAGCAGCTGGGAGGGCTCCTAGCCTCCACCTCGTCCCCGAACCCTCCCCGCAGGGGCCTCGGGCGGGTGCCGATTCTCCGCCGCGCCCGAGGCTTCCGCGCTAGGGCCTCGGACGAACCTCCAATTTCTGTCCCGCCCGAGCCCCGACAACCAGGGCTCGGACGGGACGCTCCAGGTCAAGGCCGTACCATCGACTTGACGCATATCCACCGCCACTCGTCCATACCCTGTGTCAGGGGCATCACATGCCCCGGCAGGGGATGGACATCGTCCCGTCACGACCCACGCCGGCGCTCACGCTGACGCGATCTCCACAGTGAAGGCCACGCCCGCCACTGTGGGACGCCAGGCTTTACCTAACCTCGCCGCCAGTCACGCCGCGAAGTCCCGAACGCCGTCCACCACGCCGGAGCAACGACCGCCGACGTCACCCCCAGTACGGGGGTGGACTGAATGCCCCCTCCGGTCAGCAAACAGTCCCGTCCGTGAGCTCTGTGCCCGGGATGGGTGGTTACAGCGCCGGTGACCATCCACGGCTGTTCCAACCACTCCCCGTACGACACCACGCTCTGAGGCTTCCCAAGCCTCGGATCCCAGGCAGGTCAAAGCTACAGCAAGCTACAGGGCCCGGACACCCCCTCTATCACGCTCCACCAACTCCGAGCAAGGACGCCCGTCATTCCGGCCAACAGGGCTAGGGAAGCGACGCAGCATGGCCCCGTCACGTTCGCGGACAACCTGCCCACTCCGGAGCCTCGGACGAGGACACACGGAAGCCCATGACTTTGCTACGAGCACGACCACCTCTTGTAAGGCCCGATCCTCCCCTTACGGCTATAAAAGGGGAAGACGGGCGCCCATACACAGGGGCGACACAGAAACCCCACACACGCCTGATATTGGCACTTCACTCAATCATCCACGAGACTTGGGACCCTGGTCCCTCTCTCATTGCTTGTACACCCTACCTACGAGCACTTCGGTGCAGGATAATACAAGAACACCTCTCCCCCACTGGACGTAGGGCCTTCTCTTGCTCGAACCAGTATAAATCCTTGTGTTCATCCTGCACACCATCCGGAAGTAGGGAGCACGCACCACAAATTCATTCGTTGGTGCTAGGGCCACCAGTTCTTACACCGACAGTTGGCGCGCCAGGTAGGGGAGCTGTGCGTGTTTCGCCTCTCTTCCCGCCAAACCTCCGGATGGCCAGTAGTCGCGACGACACCACGAGGGGGCCTTTCGGCCCCAACTTTCCTCCCCCAGCCGCTGGAGCCGGGGACCCTGATCCGGTTCGGAGGTCTCGAGTTCATGTCGACAGGCACCCAGTTCGACATGGAGCTCCTTCCGACCAGGGGTCAGGGACCTCCGGACGGGGCCCCGGCGGAGCCATCGCCGGCCCGGCGCGGGAGGCACCGCGGTGCCCCGCACCCGCCGTGCACGGCGGATTCGCCACGACGCCAGATGGCTTGAGGAGGACCTAACGGCGCTTCAGCTGGGCGACGCCTCCCACAGCGGCGCTCGGCGGCCGTCACCACGTCGGCCGTTTGGCATGGCCAATGCCGCAACCCACGTCTTGCGCGTCGTTGGTCTCTACCACCATGGGAGCCCGAAGGAGGCGCCCACGCCGCCGGCGGCACTCCACGGAGCGCCCCGACGCGGACATCCCCGACGGACCGATCCGTGCCTACGAGGAGTACCTGATCAGGCAGGCGGAGCGGTGTGACTCTGGCGCATGCTACGTTCACCCGTCCGGCGTTACCTGAGGCTCACGGAGCCTGGGGTTCATCCCGAGCACGCCTTCGCCTTCGGCTACCCCGACTCCGACTCCTCGGACGACATGTACAACCCTACTCGCGAGTGCTTCCACGTGGAGATCGGCGACCTCGGCACCGGCGGCAACAATAGCGATGACGACGACCGAGATCGAGATCCTAGGCACACCCGTCAGGCCCGCCCCGGTTTCGCGACCCCGGTGGATCCAGGCACCTCACGACCACGCGGGGCCAGGAGCAGCGGACCCCCGCCGCAGCAGTCCCGCCGAGGCCGAGGGCCTGGCGGCCACGCCAGGACCCACGCCCGACCCACCATCGAGCAGATTCGCGAGCTCGGGAGCTAAGCTCGAACACAACCGTCTTCGGCTACGACGAAAGATAGACGCCGTTCGAGCAAGGCACGCCGCGGATGCGCAACCCGAGCCCAGCCTCGGCAACGCGCGCCCGCAACGTTCACCAGAGGATCGTCGACGATGAGGGGGCGAGCACCTTCCGTCTTCCAACGTGCGAGCCAGAACGTCGCCGCCGCCGCCCTTCCCTTCGAGCGATGCCGAGCGCTCTACCCGGAGGGGGCGCATCCGCGACGATGCGCGGCTACATCGAGACCGCCGCAGTCCAGCAGGCCAAAGCTCAGCCTCACGCCTCGGCGCAGAAGGACGA
This sequence comes from Chrysopogon serrulatus, assembly GCA_015844335.1. Taxonomy (NCBI): domain Eukaryota; kingdom Viridiplantae; phylum Streptophyta; class Magnoliopsida; order Poales; family Poaceae; genus Chrysopogon; species Chrysopogon serrulatus. The sequence goes on along the minus strand of JADLZL010003533.1, from coordinate 57,214 downwards.
GGAGCCCGAGGGCGCCCCTTGGGAGGAGCGGAGGCCTCGGTCCACCCGACCCCTCGCGGAGACCAGTTCATGAGCGCATCCACGACAACCGCGGCAGCCTCGACGGCGGCGACGTGCGCTAACGCTATCAACGGCCTGCGGGCGATACGGGCCAACGCGACCGCCAGCCCGCCAGGGGGACAGCGATGAGGACCGATGACGCGGACTTCGGCCTCGTGCCTTTAGCTGAAACCGCAACGCCCGGTTCCCCTTCCGTTCCGTCGGCCCGCCAACCTCACCAAGTACTCGGGGAGAAACGAACCCCGAGGTGTGGCTCAACGATTACCGCCGGCATGCCACCGGGTGGCGTGGACGACGACCGGCTCATCATCCGCAACCTCCCCGCTTCACTTGGGGGACTTCGGCGAGCTTGGCTGGAGCACCTCCCCGCCCGCACGATCTGTGGATGGGTCCGATCCGGTCAAGGTTTTAGGTGGGGAACTTCCGGGGCACATACGTGCGCCCTGGAAACTCGTGGGACCTCCGCAGCTGCCGCCAGAAGTCGGACAAGCCGCTACGTGACTTCATCCGCCGCTCCTCGAAGAAGTGCACCGAGCTACCCAACGTGGCCGGCACCGCCATCATTAGTGCGTTCCTAGACGGAACGACCTGTAAGGAGGTAGTCCACGAGTTGGGCCGGAAGATGCCCTCCACCGCCAATGAGCTGTTCGAGGTAGCCACAAGCTTCGCCTCCGGCGAGGAAGCGGTGGGGGCGATCTTTCATGGCGCCAACGACAAGGGCAAGCGGCAGAACGAAGGAGCCATCCAACAGCTACGTCGCTTCTACCCTTAAAAATTCCAAGCACTTGTACATACGACTTGTACCGTACTTTTTCTGCTAAGGAAAACTAAGTCCTTAGGCGTTCGCCCAAGTCGTAATATTTTGTCCTCAATTGGACTCAGTGAGACTTGGTTTTGGCTCACCGAAACCAAGTCTCCCTCGGGGGCTAGAAAGGGGGGACCCCCTCCTACCACTACTAGATAGCGTTTCCCTAGGGGGTGAAACCTCTAGGGAAAGAATGTTTCCCTACGGTTTTGCTGAAAACTCTAGGGAAACGCTATCTTTCCCGTCGAATTCCTCCCTAGGGGCCTTTCCCTACAAAATACCCTAGGGAACTTGTTTCCTTACCATTTTTCATGGTTTCCCTAGGAATACTGACCCTAGGTAAACTCGTCGATTCTAGTAGTGTACAAAGCACCCCTCGAAAAACTTTTGCGCTTTTTCGGCTATCTTTCGTAGACTCTACGTTCCCAAAGGTCTCGCGTACTTAGGGAAAGGCACGACGTGATGTCATCCCGAGGCCGAGGATGGCCGAGCCGCGAGGCCACCTACGCCCATGCGCTATGGTGCCTCCGCTCGCCGCCCTCAGCCAAAGGAGGACTCCGAGCGCCACGGGGAGGTCGCTCATTACGAAAAGGCAACGGGGCCGTGACAACTATTCACGCAGTCCTTACCCTCGGTTAAAGAGCGACCCTCGGCTGTAAAAAGCATCCTCGCAAAACTAAGTAACGAGCACAACTGAAAGGGAAACGCGAGAGATAACAAAAAATCGTCATAAAAGCATAGGGCCTCGACGGGCCGACTAACGCAAAGTGTTCCATGAACAAAAACCAACATAAGTTTCTATTTACATGGGCACTTGAGCCCAGCTTGCAGGGTCCACTAGGGGGTGTCCGGTCGCCCGGCGCCTCGGGCACAAATGGCGTCCACGACCTCGACATCCGCGCGGCCTCGGCGTCGCCGGCCTCCTCGCGAGGAGTGGAAACGGCGGCGGTGCGAAGATGTTCGCCAGCGCGATTGGGCCCCTTCGCCTCGGCCTCCTCGGCGAGTTGGGCGAGCACCTGTTTCTCGCCCCATCTCCTCCTCGGCCACAACAGAGCCCCTTGGCGTCCGAGGGAGGTCGAGGCCGTAATGGGACATGGTCGGCGCGGCGTATGTGACACGCCGACTCACGCAGGGCCTCCAGGGCGCGCCTCCATCCCGCTGTGGCACCGCGGCCGGCCGCGTCACCAAGTTGCTTCCAGCCGGCATCCTCGCCTCCACCGCGGCACGGGCGACCATGGCCTCCCGTTAGGGAGTCGAGCTCACCCTGCGCCGGCTGTAGGCGGTCTGATGCGGCATGCCGAGGCTCTCCTCCAGCTCCGTCACCACTGCCCTGCAGGCCTGCAACGACCCGAGAGTCAGACTCTCGGATAATATAACTGAGAGCACGATGGACAATCACGGTGCATACCTTGTAGCTGGCGCGGAGGGTCGCGGCCTCGGAGATCCCACGCATGAGCTCGTCCTTCAGCTTGGAGTGCTCGCCGGCAAGGACGTTGTTCTCATCCTCCGCGGTCTTCAGCTTTTCGGACAAAGCCTTGATGGAGTCTACCGAACGCGAGGCTTCGGCGAGCATCGCCTCCTTCTCGGCTCGGAGCCGGTCGAGGCTCGTGGCGTGACCAGCCGCCACCTCTTTGGAAAGAGCGGCGTCCTCGTGCGCCGTCGACGCCTCGGCCTTCAGCTCCGAGACAAGGAGGCGGAGCTTCTCGAGCTTCGGCGTCGTTCTTCGACGAGTGGTCGTCAGGTGGGCCACCGGACCCTTCTGCTGAAGGAGGCTGGTTGTTGAGGCCGGCCGGCGTGCGGAGGAACCACGACTTCCCGCTCGGCGTTTTCGCCCGGTTCTGCGACGAGCGAGTCTCAGCCCGTTTAGTCATGGGAAAGAAGTCTGCAGGGGCACAAGGGCCGCGTGAAGTCACCTACCTGATGCGGGGCGGGGGCTCTGGCCCGGCCCCCCTGCGATGGTCGGGCGGCCTCCTGCGTTGGCGGTTGGCCTGCGACACGCGCACCTAGAGTTTTTTCCCTCCTTGGTGTCGTCCAACGCGACCTCCCGCTGCTCGGGGGTCTGGCGATCCATCAGACGAGCCGGCCCGCCATCACGGTGCTTAGTGGCGTCACCGGCCTCCGGGTGGCCAACCCTCCCGGCCTCGGCGGGCTCCCTTGGCAGGCAGCCCACCGAGTGCCCGCTTTGGCTGCGGCGCCCGGTGGATGCCTCCTGCACTGCGCCTCCGTGGCCTCTTCTGCGCGGCAAGGCGACCACCGCCTCGGTGGCCCTGACTCGGCGCGGGAGATGGGGGCGGCGCTGCTCGGCCCGCCCCGCGTCGGCGTGGCGGCCACGTGGGCTCCTCCACCGTACCCTCGGCCGACACCGAAGACTCCACCCGGCCGATGCAGCCGGGACCGCCACCCGGCCTCCTTGACGACGCCTCCGCCGTGCGGAGGTGCCGCCGGGCCCCAGCCCTACGACCCGGTGGCATCACGGTCGCACCCTCGGTCCCTCCGGCGGGCGCCTGCGCCGTCTCTTCCTCCATCTCCGAGGGCTGCTCCTCGGCGGGCAGCACCTCGGCGGCCTTCTCCTTCTCCTCGGTCCCGGCCGCCGCTTCGCGGCAAAACCGAGGCTCGCGCCTCCCCCCCCTCGGTAGGCTTCCGGGGCGAGGCGGTGCCACATCCACCGCGGCCTTGCGCTTTTAGGCTGCGGATTGAGAGGAGGCAAAGTCAGCCAGTGGATGTTGGTATAAATTAACGCACCCTAAATAATGATTATAATCGATTATCCGCAAGCGCCGCGGATATATACCTTGATCAGCACTTCACCAAGATCAACCCAGTTTTAATATCGAACCCAAAGGAATAGTAGGTAAATTATGACCTAGCCTAATACTCTTAATCTAAGGTGGGGTACAAACAATCTAGAAAACTATTGAGAATGAGGAAATAGCTAATGTACTCTAGTTCTAACTACCTAGGTAAACTTTGTATAATATCGTCTTATCGGACCCGGTGACCTGAATAGGAGAAGAAACAGAGTAATCTACCTACCATTACACCTATAGGCCTATCAGTCCTATCAACGGAAGTGGACTACGAGAGGATTCAACGTAGCTATAAAGTCACCTACGCGAGCTACCACTATCCTACCGATCGGGGGACATCCACAAGCAATCATAACCCGGACACCACGCCTACGCTACGAAAACTACTCGACCTAGGAGCTACCCAAATCAAAGTACTCAATATAATATGAGTTGCAAACCAAAGAACGAATATAAACAAATGCTTACTTGAATCAGAATGGTAAATACAAAAGTACCTCGAACGCAGCGACTCGGGCGAGGGAGTTTAATCAGACGAAATACAGCTCCCGAGGATGCTCCAATAGGCCGGGGCTCCTCCGAATCTCTACTCTTCTACTCTATCTCTTTAATCTCTATCTTGATTGCTAGCCTAGATCTAGTGGATTTCTATCTAAAGCTCGATTCTTCATCTCTTGATCCGGCCCTCTCCGGGGGGGTGTGGCCCTCCTTTTTATAGCCCTGGGATTGATACGTGCCGTTGGATCAAACCGACGTAGCAAGCGGCCGGGATGGCTCCTCGAGGCGGTGGAGGAAGGTTCCGTAAGGGGGCAGCCAACCCTAACCCTAGGGGCCGGGCGGCGCCGGGGGGGTGGCCGGCCCCACCTGGTGGTGGCTGCAGTCCCCCCTGCTTCGGGCGTCTTCTGGAGTATTCCTGAACCCTCTGGTGATGTGCTTGCGTCGCGATCAAGTTTCGTGGTAAATTAGCACTTAAATCCCTCTTTTAGGCTTTTCTGGAAAATTCCCTGAAAAATGCACAAATCACCAAAACTCGTGGAAATTGTCAGTGATAACCCTATTCTTATCATATATTCATGTCTCGGGGAGTGGTAATTACTAATAAATTTTGGGTGATAACAGTGTCAACAATGGAGAAGAGGCGAACACCGAAACCAGCGATAAGGCGTGAACGCCACTTACCCGGCACCTTAATCTTGGCGCTGGACCGGGCTCCTCCCGAGGGGAGGAGCCTCGGGCGCCCCCGCTGCCCGTGCGCCCTCCGGGGGCGTCCCAATCTGCGGTCCTCCGACCCGCTCCCTAGCCGCCCGCGGGGGTGCATCGGGGGCGGACCTCGGTGGGGAGGGCTCGGTGACCTCCTTCCCCTCGTCGTCGCACCTCCCCTTCGGGGAGACGCCCCGGTGCTTTGGAGCGTCGGCGGCCCCAACTCCGGCGAGACCGGAGACGAGCCTCTCCCAACGGCCCTTCCCGGTCACTGCGCCTCCCGACGAGCCGCCGCCCTCCCAGGCACCCGACATCACCTCCGGCGGGTCCAGCCCGGTAGCGGCTCGGCTCGTCGTCCACCCATCCCTCCTCGTCGTCATCGTCGTCGTCGTACTCGGTGGTGTCCGATGGCGTCTCCTCCCGGGGAGGCCTTCTCGCTCGACGGCGCCACCGCCGCGCCCAGTCCTCCTTCTCCTTCGCTACTTGGGCATTACGCTCCGCGGCACTCTCCTTCTCCCTCCTCCCCTCCGCATAGTCGTGGTTAGCCTTCTTCTCCGCGGGGCGATCGGGGCTTCGACGCCCTCGGCTTCTCCGAGAGCCCCCGGCGACACGGAGGGGATCAGGGTCGAGGGAGGAGAGTGGAGTATGCGCCGAGCGGAGGAGCGAGGCTTACCAGGCTAATGAACCCCTTCTCTACGGCCGCATGACGACCTTGAAGAGCTGCGAGGAGTCCACCAACGCCGCCTGCTTCGTTCGGTCGAGGACCTCGGCATAGCCCAAGTCCTCGGCCGCCATCCCGTGCCCTTCCGGGCGTTGCCCGAGCCGCATGTCGTATAGCGCGTACCGCCGCGGCATCGGCGGCAGCAAAGACACGCCGCTTGTGGAAGCCGGCGATCACCGCCGAGGCGTCCAACCCCGATCGGGTCGGAGTGCGCCAAAGCGGAGAACACCTTCCTCGGTGGCGTCGCCTTCTCGGCGATCAACTCCTTCCGCCACGATGGCGGCTCGAGAGTCGAACACCTTCCGGTGTAGGCCGGGGAGGTGGTCGTCATCGTTAATGAAGGTAGAACCACTTCTTTGTGCCAGCCGCGGTTCGAGGAGGCGAGCTTCGCGGGGATGTAGGCCCCGCGGCTCTTGGACTGCAGCTGCAGCGTGCAGTTCCCGGCCCGGATGGCCAGCCGCTTCCCCTTCTCCTTCTCCTTCTCCTTCTCCTTCTCCTTCTCCTTCTCCTTCCCTTTCTCTCTCCGTCCCCCCCCCCAGACTTTCAGAACAGGGTGGCCTCGAAGAAGTAGAGCCACAAGTCCCAGTGGGCGTCGATGCCGAGGAATCCCTCGCACAGCGCCACGAAAACCGCCACGTGCATGATGCAGTTGGGGGCGAGGTTGTGGAGCTCCAGGCCATAGTACTCCAGGAGCGCGCGAAGGAAGTGCCCCACCGACATCCCGAACCCGCGCTCATGGAAGGCCGTGAAGCTCACGCGTACCCCGGGGGGGCGGAACCCGTCGCCCGGCGGCGACCACGATCCACTCCGGCCGCTCGGCGTTTGACCGAGCGCGCGGCGCCCCTTCTCCACCGGCGCCTCGGCTCCGCCTCCATCACGGACACGACTCCCGATCCGCCGTGCCGGCGATGTCCACCACAGGCCCATCGGGGAGGAAAGGCTGAGCAGACTGGCGGCGCCGGGAAGTTTCTTCCTCTCTTCTCTCCGGCGAACTCGAGCTTTCTCTCCGGAGGGAAGGCAAAGGCGGAGAGTTGCGGCAAACGCAGGAGGAGAGCCAACGCGGCCACCGCATAGGTATTGATACCCGGCAGCGTCTCCACCACTCCATCTCCCCGCATTCAATGCGTATCGGCTTCCGATCGCCCACTCGGATGCACCTCGCACACGGCCCAAGCGCCGGCACACGGGCGACGCCACCACCCCGGACTTCGGGCGCCACACGCGCGTTGCGTAGCGCACCCCACAAAGGCGCGGCGCCGCACATCACATCCCGTGGGACCCACAAGCAGCGCGCCGCGGCACGACCCCGGCGGGAAGCGGGACCCGCCACCTCCCGCGCGGCGCTCCACGTCCCGCGCGGCCGCTGAAAAAAGCGCCCACGCCTCACGGCAGGGGCAAAACAGGAGTTTCTTTTTCTTCTTCTCCTCAAAGGGCCGAGGCGGCGGCCCGTTCTGTCTAGAGGTTCGCGGGCTGGCCCATCTCGGGGTTCGACGGCCACCTCGAGCAACGAGTTAGGGGCAGCTTGGATGGCCTCATACAGCCTAGCCTGGCATGGCGAGCCGTCCCCCTAGCAGCATCCGGGGCTAGCATGGCGGCGAGCTAGGGGATCCCGCGTGGGAGAACACCGAGCCCTCGGGACCCGGTGGGCCGGGACCCGAGCCCCGCCTCGAGCATACCGTGCAGGCTCTTATGAAACAGCGCCTCGGGACCAGGCCGACCCCCAACGAGCGGGGCACAGGCGTTTCACTTGGATCTTCCGTTAACGGCTTCGCCGGATCTAGTCGTGTTCGACACTCGTCGGCGATAGCACGGCAAATCCACCCTCCTCCTGCGGAAGGGGCGCGGATGTGCGTAAAAACTAGCGGCCCGAGTACCGATCGGATCCCCCTCGTCATCACGAGGGCTCGGGGAACTTCCCCAACACGAGGCGACTCGCGAAAAACGTCGCAAATCCAGCCCCGAACCCTCGGACGAGCCAACGGGCCCGGGGGCTCGGCACCACAAAATAACTTCGCTCACGAGCACGCACAAGCCCTCGGATGAGTGCACACTCCTCAGAGGCCTCGGGGCTACACCCGGCAGTGCGCTCGCGCGCCCCCGCCCGGCAATGCGGCTCCGGAGACAAAAACAAAACACGCCCGCGGGACCAAATATAAGCCCTCTGAGGAATCCCAAGACTCCTCCGAGGCCTCGGGACTACACCCGCCGGGTGCGCTTCGCGCGCCCCTGCGGAAAAACTCCGAAGGTGACCGAGGAGGCGCGACCTTAACCTCCGAACAAGTACACTCACTCATTCAGAGGTTTGGGGGCTACTTGTCGGGGACCAAAATAAGGGCCCCTTTGGGAAAGCCCAACAAACGCAAAACTAGGCCCAGGGGAGGGCTCCTAGCCTCCACCTCGTCCGAACCCTCCCCGCCTCGGGCGGGTGCCGATTCTGCCGCGCCCGAGGCTTCCGCGCTAGGGCCTCGGACGAACCTCAATCTTCGTCCCCGCCCGAGCCCCGGCAAACTGGCTCGGACGGGACGCTCCAGTCAAGGCCGTACCATCGACTTGACGCATATCCACCGCCACTCGTCCATACCCCCGTGTCGGGGGCATCCCATGCCCCTGGCGGGATGGACATCGCCCCGCCACGACCCACGCCGGCGCTCACGCCGACGCGATCTCCACCGTGAAGGCCACGCCGCCACTGTGGGGCTATCTGCCTAACCTCGCTTGCCAGTCACGTCGGCGAAGTCCCGAGCACGCCGTCCACCACGCCGGAGCAACGACCGCCCGACGTCACCCCCATGACGGGGGTGGACCGAACGCCCTCCGGTCAAACCAACAGTCCCCGCCCGTGAGCTCGAGAGCCGGATGGGCGGTTACAAAGACCGGTGACCATCCACGGCTGTTCCAACCACTCCCGTCGACACCACGCTCCGAGGCTCCCCGAGCCTCGGATCCCCTGCAGTCAAAGCTACAAAGAAGCTACGGGGCCGGACACCCCCTCCATCACGCTCCCACCAACTCCGAGCGGGGGCGCCCGTCATTCCGGCCAAACGGGGCCGAGGCGGCGACGCAGCATGGCCCGTCACGTTCGCGGACAACCCCCACTCCCGGGCCTCGAACGAGGACACATGGAAGCCCATGACTTTGCTACGAGCACGACCACCTCTTGTAAGGCCCGGTCCTCCCCTTACGGCTATAAAAGGGGAAGATGGGCGCCCATACACAGGGGCGACACAGAAACCCCACACATGTCTGATATTGGCACTTCACTTAACCATCCACGAGACTTGGGACCCTGGTCCCTCTCTCATTGCTTGTACACGCTACCTACGAGCACTTCGGTGCAGGATAATACAAGAATACCTCTCGCCCACTGGACGTAGGGCCTTCTCTTGCTCGAACCAGTATAAATCCTTGTGTTCATCTTGCACACCATCCGAAAGTAGGGAGCACGCACCACAAATTTACTCATTAGTGCTAGGGCCACCAGTTCTTGCACCGACAACACCATTAGTAACAAATGAGGTAGAGCAAGTTTTGGACTAGCCTACCAAATGTTACAAGCCATCCTACCACATGGTAGTGTCCTAGCAACTAGAGCACTCAACACAACCTAATACACTACTTACTCGAAGGTAAAAGAGAGGAAACGAATGTTGCAAACCTTGCCTTTTGGATGTCGTACCAATCACCATCTTGATCAATTCACTTGAGCTCCAACCAGACGATCCAATCCATTTCAAGAAACGAAACTTGACCTCGAAGGATCAAGCCACACAAGCGATCATGACATCGATTTTTACCGGTGTTCACGTGCTTGCCGCACGCTACGTTCTCGTTATGACAACACACTCACTTGGGATTTGGCGACTAATTAGCACCACCCGAATCTCCACTGAGCACAGCAAGAATCACCCCCAAGATGGGGGCAACACAAGTCACGAGTATTTCACTAGAGTATCTTTTACAATCTTTCGTGGGGACAACATCAAGAACCCCTCACAAGACTCCGCTGTGGCCAAGAATAATCTTCAATTTTGCTCAACACTGTCTCCGTTGTTGCTCCAACCGTCTAGGTGGTGGCAACCACCAAGAGTAATAAGCTCTCACGCAGCAAGAACACTCATTAGCACCACTAGATGATCACTCACTTGTCAAACGCACTAGATGCTCTCCCAATCACTATCTAGATCAAGCAAGATGCTTGGAATAAGAGGGTGGTAGTTTGCTCAACTCTAGAGGATATCCAAAGATGCAAATGCCAAGAGCTACTGTCGATACAGGATCCACAAGGTTCCTCATCGGTATGATTACTAATAGTGGGCCATGGCCTAGCCACAAACTGGGCAAAAAGGAACCGAACCAGAGTAAATCGATTACAAGTAGAACAGGATGACCTAGCTAGATAACCAATAGAAAGTATCCTCTGTAATTAGGGTCAGAACACCTTCTACGGATCCGACTAGGATTGTAATCGCTCCATGGCTGTCTCTCCCATATAAAGAGAGGCCATGAGGACCCCTTGCAATAACACACAGTACAATCAATCCAACATAAAGGCTAACACTGACTTGACGTAGGGTTGTTACTCAACTCGAGGGCCTAATCTAGGATAAAACGACTGTCTCTTGCGTTACCGTTGAATTCAAGCACTCGTCGAAGCCCGAACAACTATCCTGGGTACCCCCATGGCAGGCTATCGGTGGTCAAACACCGACAACTACTCTCCCAAGCCAGCCAAATAACTTAAATATGTAGCCCCCAAGCCACCCAACCACTGCTCTCAACTCAGCCCTGAAAATAGTCTGATCGGACGCTGCTTGCGGGCCGACCGAACGTGTCTGGTCCTTGGCGTACGGTCCACGGGTCCTAGCCACGTATCACTGGTTTAAGCACCACTGTTCATTGCCAATGACTACGGACAGCTCGGCCACGCTTTAAAGATCGAACAGATGCTCCAGGTCCATTGACCAGACGCCCAGCTCACCGCATGCGCTGCTCCAACTTCACCTGACCGCACGCATCCTCTCAGATGACCGGACGCTCGACCCCGAGGGTCTGGTCACAACTCAGAGAGGTCTAAAACCGGTTTTTCATGACCGGATGCGTCTGCTCACACTTGACCGCACGTGCCAGTGTCCAGTCCTCCTACCTTTGCCCTCGGCCACGTCTGCGCGCTTGACCAGACGCAACACTAGATGCTCCAATCACTGCGCATCCGGTCATGACTGAAAACCCCCTAGACACATGATAACTGACCGGACGCATCTGGTCACCACCTGGACAGCGCCCGGTCACCTCTGCGACAACATTTCACTTGCATTTCTCTGTACCCTACTTCCAACTTGCTAACCACTTTGAGTCTATCTCTCATGAATGCGGGTTAGCACTTTTCAAAGCTCTTGGCAAGGGTTAGAAGTTAGCACACTAGGTCCTAGTGCCAATGCAAGTGAGGAATCACCTAGTGACATTTAGATAACTGTTTTCACCACAAGATCACTCCCCTTAATAGTAGGGTTATCGATCTTAAACCTGATCATTATCTTCTATACTCATCTAGCCGGTGATCTCGCTCAAGTAATATGTGGTCCTCGTTAAACGAAGGAAGTTCGATGGCATGAAATCTATCTCATATTTAAAAAAGGACAGAGGGAGAACATATCTTGGTCCTTGTTAGTGGTAGTCTAGATACATCAAGGTTTATGGTTGAAAGGATCAAGATGCCCAAGAGGGGGGTGAATTGGGCTTTTCTAAATTTAATCACAACGGTAAAAGCCTAACGCTTAGCCCATTTCACCCCTAGTGCCTAAGTGTGTTCTCTATGACTCTAGGACACAAAAGTTATGTTCCCTAGGTTCCAAACCCTATTCTAGCATGACAATTCTAGCAATGTAAATAAAAGAAGTAAATGCGAGAATGTAAATGCTCAAAGTAAAGAGAGGAAGAGGAACGCGGCGATGGTTTCCTGAGGTATCGGAGAGTCGGCACTCTCCACTAGTCCTCGTTGGAGCACTCGCGCAAGGGTGTAGCTCCCCCTTGATCCGCACAAGGATCAAGTGCTCTCTACGGGATGATTCTTCGTCACTTCGACGCGGTGAATCCCCCAAAACCGCTCACAAGATGAGATGGGCAATCCACAATCACCACCGGATGATCACCATGCTCTCAATCGCCACCGAGCCGTCTAGGTGATGCCGATCACCAAGAGTAATAAGCACAAGCTCTCAATTGACCAAGACAAGTCTAATGAGGGAGGTGGATGCACACTTATCACTCTCTAATCACTAATGAGGTTCCTAATCTTCATTCTTAAATCATGAACACCTCCCTAGGCTCTTGCTCTCTCTTGCACTCCAATGGTTGCTTCAGCTGATCAAATGGCCAAGAGAGAGAGCATGGAGGAAGGTGGGAAGGTATTTATAACATATACCAACAGCCCCAACCGTTACCCTCCAATCACACACTCTGCGGGGGCATCGGACGCTCAGATGCTAGGCATCGGACGCGTCCGGTGCGTTTATACCCGCTAGCCGTTAGGGTTTGTACGGGGCAAAGGACAGTGTTCGGTGCCCAGTCATCGGATGCATCCGATGCCCTAACGCCCATTTGCAGACCTCTCTGAGTAGCATCAGGTGCCACCCTAGAGCGTCCGATGCTCCAGGAGATGGCATCCGACGTAGCCCACAGCAGAGGGCTGCTACGATGGCACCCATCGGAGCATCCGACGCCTCCTGCGTCTGAGCGTCCGATGGAGTGCACTGTTCCTGCTGAGTGTCTGAGAGTCCTAGGGTAGATCGGCAGACGAGTCGGGTCTCGAGGAGCGCCAGACATCTCAAACCGAGTGTAGTCAAGGGAGCGCTCGAATCCTCGAGAGTCCGCTGAGCCTGCCCGGCCCTCTGCCTCTCAGAATCGGGTGGAGAAGCTGCCGGGCCTCGCCAAGCCGTGGTGACTGGGTCGACTGGCTGGGTATCAACAAAGGGTAGTTCCACCCCCAGGGTTCGGTAGTGGGTGCGATCAAGAAGAAGGAGCCACTATCACCGCAGACGTCTTCGCTGCCGCCGTAGTCAATGGCCACGTGCTCGCCACGTGACTCGAGGTAGGAGCTGCAAGGGAGGCCGACCGACGGCACAGAAGCCGCCACCGCCACCCAAGTGTCCGGAGGTGTAGTAGTAGTTGGTGGTCGGCTCAAGGGAGGCTCCTGACGAGGCAAATGCACGACGGAAGAGTCTCTCGGTGGTACCGGTGCCCTGCCACGACCTCGGGAGCCGAGAGCAGACCACGGTCGTCCGAGTAGCGTATGAAAGGGCCTGACAACCGGCCAACTCACCGTAAGAGGCTCCAAGAGTTTGAGTGGGCAAGAGTGACTTTTGAGTGAGCGGCGTGAACCCCGCCTCGAATAGGGAGTGAAGCCTGGGGACGCATCAAGGATCGGGGAATCTGCCGAAGTCGGTGAAGCAAACTGTCCAAACCCCGAGAAAACTACGAAAAGCCGAAGTCCGAGGGCTGCTAGGCTAGAAGGTCAGCCATCCGGCCGGAGTGTAAATGAAGCCCCTGTGGAAGCCGAAACAGCGCACTCGAGCTCCACTCGATGAGGCCGACTCAAGCCCACCGGGCTGTAACGCTGGAGTCTAAACCTGAGGAATCTGAATCCCAATGGCCTGCACCAACCCTGAGATAAGACCGTAAAGCTGGGCGTGCTGTGCCTGGGCCTCGCACTGTAAGCGTGCCTGCTCCCGCTGAAAAGCATCCTGACGTGCCCGAATCTCTGCGAGCTGAGCGTTCACAATGTCATTGTCCTAACGACACTCCTGCTCAAGGCGCTGCTGACCCGAAGTGAGACGACTAAGAAGCTCAAGAACTGCGGGGTCGGAGCGAGAACTGCTGGCCTCGGCGTCGTGAGCACGGGGTGGAACCTCTGGGATAGGCTGGTAGTCCTCGTCGTCACTATCAGACGGGTCTAGCTGAAGCTCAGTCTCAACCCCCTGTGCCTCTTGCTGCTCTAGCTCTACAAGCTCTGTCTCAGCCAAGGTACGAACTGTGGCGTCCTGCTCAGCACCTGTCGCGGTCGCAACTGGCCTCTGGCTCTGGTGAGTAGGAGTAGCACGTGCCAGTGATCGAATAAGCTGAGAGAGGTCGTAGTGAGGAAACTCAGTGGTACTGCCACGCCACTCGTGAAAGGCAGGCTCAGGCATTGGCCGCACGGCCTGTCGAATCAGCGAAGTGAGCCAGTGAGCGTACGGTAGGTGCCTCTTGCCCCTGAATCCCTCGTAAATCACATCCTTAATCTCACCGAGCATCAAATCCCAAATGTCAAACTGTAGCTGTGAGAGAAGGTGGAACAGAAGCCACTGCTGCAAGTAGGTGAGACCCTCTCTATATCCCTCCCTAAGAAGAACTGTCCTCCTCATCACTGAATCTAGCACACGAGCAGTGGGGTTCAAATCCTTGGTCATCCTGCTAGAGTCCTCTCCAAAGCCCTCCTCAAATAAGGGACGAACGTCGTCTGTCTCCGGACGGATACCACCGTGAGGGAGGCGAGGAGGGTCAATCTGAGGAAAGCACAACTGGTGGAGTCTGGTGTCGAAGCGAGTCAAGTGAAGAATCTCTCTAGCCTGATCGCTGTCAATCCGGCGGGGCACCCCTCTAAAACTAAACTGAATAAACTCGTGGTCCGGGTCAACCCAAACTATGGCATAGAACTCTCTGATCCAGGACTCCACGTAAAGACCGGCCCGTCCAAGCAAGTCAGCGAGCCCCGGAAGGTAGGACATGTAGGGACGCATGTGCTCGCCGATAACCTCAACAATCTTCTCCAGCCGGCAGACACGGTGACCTCCAAAAGCGACCCGAGTACACTGGTAAGCTCTGTAGAAGTCCTCGTGAAGAGTGGTGTGGAAGACCTCAGAGCCAGGCTGTCTCTCTGGGGGGAACCACTCCTCAAGTCGCACACGGCGGAGCTCTTGAACCCGCTTGGTGCTGCAGTTCCTCAGGTCATAGTGAACCACGGCCGGGGCACATGGAACCCGAGGAGCACGAGCACCACGCCTCTGTCTCTCTGCAGCTGCCGGTGGTGTAGCCTGGGTATGAGCACGGGTGGAACGCCTAGGTGGGCGCATATCTGTCTCAGTCTGCTCCTCAGCACCCTCTGCATCTGCCTCGGCCTCAGCTGTCTCTGCCTCTGCTGTCTCGGCCTCCTGTGCCTCTGTAGCTACGGTCCTGACCTTAAGCCTCACACGACAGCCACCAATGTGGAGACCAGCCCCTCTTTCTGCTCTGTCTGTCGCCTCGGCTACTGCAAGAGCTGCCTCTACGTCTCTCTGAGCACGGGTCCTCTTCTTCTTCGGTGGCTCAATCATCGGCTGCTTATCGGGCCGACGAGAGCGAGGTGGAGACTCGTCACCCCCGGAACCACCGACATTCTTGCACCGCATGGTTGCAAGAATGAGAGATACACTGCCACTGAAAGAGAGAAATTGCCGCTGTCAAGAATCACTGCCAAGAAGTAAATGACACTCCCCCTGACTCAAGAATATCAACTGTAAGCACAACTGTCACTGACAAACAATGCTGCCCCTGAGAAGCTGGACTAACACTCGAGAGGATTGGCCTCAATCCATACTCGCGGGCTTGGCCCCGAGTGTATCTGACACTGCCAACTGCCGAGAAACCCACTGACAAGATCCACCAAAGCGAAACAACTCAGCTCGCTGCACAAGAGAGATATAGGGAGTATATATAAGTAATGTAATACGACTAGAGACGAGGTGACCTAGTGGAAAGCAAGCAAATAGATGAGAAGAGAGGAAACGGTTGCGATACCTAGGTCACGATGAGAACCTACGAAAAGATGGGTAATCTGACACGGTAAGGCACCCGCGACAAGGTTTGAGTCACTGCAATCCAAAGAGTGTAAAGGATATGAGAGACTACAGTGAAGGAGGTGGAGGACAGTCAGTCAGGCATTTAGTCGAACACGTGGCGTGCAGGGGTGATGCTCACCAGAGAGAAACGCTGCAGGCCAAGGGAGAAGGTTGCAGGTCGCCGGAGATGAAGAAGGTGCCTGCTGCGGTGATGCCCGATGACGGTGGGGTGGCGCAGAGCAGGGGCACGACGAACGGCGCGGCGAGTGCAGGCTTGGTGTGCGCGGGGCGAAAGCGGGCGAGCACGCTACAGGGCGCGGGCGCCATGCGGTGGAACGCGAGCGCGGAGGGAGTGAGCAAGGGCGGCGTGAGACGGCGTGGGCGCGGTGAGTGATGGACGGTGGCGCGGCGGATTAGGGCAGAGGTGGCGGTGGTTTGCGTGGAGAAGAAGAACGACGATGTGCGCGGGCGGTTTGTAAAAAGGAGGAAGAAGGGTAGAGGCCCCACCGGCCGATTAAGATGGAAATCGCTTGTCGCCTTCAACAGAGCATCGGATGCTCAGGTGGCACCCGTCGGACGCGCCAAAAAGCTCCGGACGCAACTCGTAGAGGTTTGAAAACCTGCCCTGGAGCATCGGACGCGCCTTGTGGTCCGCACTGACGCAGCAGCGGTCCGATGAGCACTCGCTGGCAGGGCAGATTTCCAAACGATCATCGGACACGCAGACGCTAAAACTTCGGATGCGGGTTTGCCATCGCTCATCGTCCGATGACTCCATCTCAAGAGCTCGCTCTTGTGCACGCGTCGGACGCGTCCGTGATCTCCCCGGGCAGCGTCCAATGTTGCGTCCGGTGCTACCTTTTGCCCTGTTTTTCAATGAAGCTTGGCCGCAACCTTTCCCAACCAAGTCCCAACCAACAAAGACCCAAATAAACACCAGATTGGGACTGGTATGAGATGCCTCTCTCAAACCCTCAATTTCAATATATTTTGCCTTAGGCTTATATGCTTTTTAATGAAAATAAGCGAAGAGAACGAACGAGGAGATATAACCAATAGAAGCGTCAAATGCTCCCCCTATCGGTGGACGAACACAGCGAATGCTCAAGCTTAACCAAAAAGAAACGACAAAAGAAACACACATGCACATGTAATGCATTACTTGAATTTAAATCTAGTCGCTTGTCAAGTTTATCCTTGGTTAAGCTTCTTCACACGCTTTGGGGCGGTTATCTTAACCAAGTTAGCCAAGCTCTACGTCTAATACGCAATTTAAACATGATTATATTACAAATGCAATGCAACCGACAACACAAGCTCATCTTTTAGTGAAGTTACTTAGATCAAGAACATTAAGCTCATTCCTCAACTTACAAAACCGTGCTTCATCTAAAGATTTTGTGAAGATATCCGCCAATTGATCTTCCATCCTTACTCCCTCTAAAGATATATCTCCTTTTGCAACATGATCTCTAAGGAAGTGATAACGGATATCGATGTTCTTGGTGCGAGAGTATTGAACCGGGTTGTTAGCAAGTTTTACAGCACTCTCATTATCACACAACAAAGGTACACCTTTTAGAACTACTCTATAGTCTAGAAGGGTTTGCATCATATAAAGGATTTGTACACAACAAGCTCCCACGGCTATGTACTCCGCCTCGGTGGTTGACAATGCCACACTATTTTGCTTCTTTGAGGACCAAGACACTAGTGATCTACCAAGCAAATGGCACCCACCGGATGTGCTTTTTCTATCAATTTTGCAACCGGCATAATCCGAATCGGAATAGCCCACAAGGTTAAAACTAGCTCCTTTGGGATACCAAAGACCAATGCTTGGTTTGTGCTTAAGATACCTAAGGATTCTTTTCACGGCAACTAAGTGAGCCTCCTTAGGGTTAGCTTGGAATCTAGCACACATACACATACTAAACATGATGTCGGGCCTAGATGCGGTCAAGTACAATAAACTACCAATCATAGAGCAAAGAGAGAGTTTGGTCAACCGGGTTACCTCCCTCATCTAGGTCGCGATATCCATTGGATGGCATTGGAGTCTTGATGGGCTTACATTCATCCATATTGAACCTCTTGAGAAGATCATTGGTATACTTTTCTTGAGAGATGAAGTTCTCTTCTCTCATTTGCTTCACTTGAAAACCAAAAAAGAATGTAAGCTCCCCAATCATAGACATCTCGAATTCCTTTGACATCAAATCACCAAACTCTTTGCAATAGTCTTCATTTGTTGAGCCAAATATGATATCATCAACATAGACTTGACAAATGAAGATATCTCCATTAAGCTTCTTGGTGAATAGTGTGGTGTCCACCGTCCTAATCTTGAAGCCCTTCTCAATAAGAAAGTCCCGAAGGCACTCATACCAAGCTCTTGGGGCTTGCTTTAGCCCATATAATGCCTTGGACAACCTATAAACATGATTAGGATATCTATGGTCTTCAAACTAGGGCGGTTGATCAACATAGACTAGTTCATTTATGAAGCTATTTAAAAATGCATTTTTCACATCCATTTTTTTATAGAGTTTAATGCTATGATTAGATGCATATGCAAGGAGGATATGAATGGCTTCAAGTCTTGCAACCGGTGCAAAGGTCTCTCCAAAATCCAAGCCTTCAACTTGAGAGAACCCCTTTACAACTAGTCTTGCCTTGTTCCTCACAATCACACCTTGATCATCTTGCTTGTTGCGGAACACCCCACTTTGTTCTAATGACTCTTGCATCTTTAGGACGCTCTTCAAGTGTCCACACTTGGTTGCGGGTGAAGTTGTTTAACTCTTCGTGCATAGCATTCACCCAATCCAGATCTTGAAGAGCTTCATCTATGCTAGTAGGCTCAATGCAAGAGACAAAAGAGTGATGTTCAATAAATGATGCATATTTTTTAGAGCGAGTCATTACACCCCTTATCGGACTTCCGATGATGAGATCTTGTGGATGTGCTTGGAGTAGAGGAGTTGTCCTTCTATCAACCACTTGGGGAGAAGGTTGTGGAGCATCAACATCTTGAGCTTGTGCCACTCTTTCTTCATGGGAGATATGAGTGTCTTTATTTGGATTTCTCCCATCTTTATCATCATCTTGTGGCACACGGGATGAAGAGGGTTGATCTATCACTAGTACTTTATCTTCATCCTCCTTAGGCTTGATGTCTCCGGTTGGAATATTCTTCATAGCCTCCCTCAATGGTTCATCACCTACATCATCAAGATTCTCATGTGCTCCTTGGGAGCCGTTAGATTCATCGAACTCCACATCATATGTTTCTTCTACCAAGCTGGTGGCGTGGTTGAATACTCGATATGCTCTGGACTTCAATGAGTAACCAACAAGAAAGCTAATATCACAACGTCTTTGGAACTTCCCTAGGTGTTGCCGCTTATTGTAGATGTAGCATTTGCAACCAAACACCCGGAAGAAAGATATATCCGGCTTCTTCCCATTGAGCAACTTATACGGAGTCTTGTTGAACCACCGGTGAGGAAACAATCGATTGGCCGCATAGCATGCGGTGTTGATAGCTTCGGCCCAAAACCTCTCCGGTGTGTTGTACTCATCAAGCATTGTTCTTGCAAGGGTGATTAGTGTCCGGTTCTTCCTCTCTACTACACCATTTTATTGCGGAGTGTAAGTTGAAGAGACTTCATGGTTGATTCCAACTTCATCACAATATTCTTCAATGTTTGCATTGTCAAACTCTTTCCCATTGTCACTTCTTATCTTCTTGATCTTGGTCTCAAACTCATTTTGTGCTCTCTTGGCAAACTTCTTGAATGATGGAGTGGCTTCGGTTTTGTCATGAAGAAAGAATACCCATGTGTATCTTGAATAGTTATCAACAATCACTAGACAATATAGGTTGCCTCCCAAGCTCTTGTAGGTTATAGGTCCAAATAAATCCATGTGAAGTAGCTCAAGCACTTTGGATGTTGACATGAATACTTTGGAGGGATGAGTGTTGGCAACTTGCTTGCCGGCTTGACATGCACTACAAAGCTTGTCCTTCTCAAATACAACATCCTTCAAACCTCTAATCATTTCCTTCTTCAATATCTTCTTGAGAGTGTTCATTCCAACATGAGCAAGCCTCCTATACCATAACCAACCAAGTGATGTTTTCATGAATAAGCAAGTCTTCAAATTTGCATCTTCGGAGGAGAAATCAACTAGATAGAGATTGTTGTATCTAAAACCCTTGAATATCACTTAATGATCATCTTTCTTTGACACAACCACTTCCTTCTAGGTGAATAAGCATTCAAAGCCAAGATCACTCAATTGACCAACGGATAGCAAGTTGAAACTTAAAGATGCAACAAGAAGCACATTTGATATTGAATGATCATTTGATATAGCAATCTTCCCCAACCCTTGTACTTTGCCTTTTGAGTTGTCTCCAAATGTAATCTTCTCTTGATTGTCAACTCCTTCATCTAGTGAGGTGAACATATGAGGATCACCGGTCATATGTTGAGTGCAACCACTATCAATAACCCAATGACTTCCACCGGTCTTGTAGTTCGCCTTCCGGTCACCTTTGGCCATAAGGCATAGGTGTGTAGGGGATGATGGTGGTGAAGGCGGTGGAGGTAGTGAAGTCCTAATAACAAGAGCGGCCACCTTCTCTTTCTCATCATCACTATCGTCGGATGATCCACCACTTGATGATTCAATGTCAGTGAGCCAATCACCCACGATGTAAGCCTTACCACCCTTCTTCTTGTGGAACTTATTCTTCTTGCCATCTCTCTTCTTGTATGGCTTGTCTTTCGTCTTTTCATCATCATCATCGTCACTTGAATCATCTTTCTTGCCCTTGAATTTGTTCTTGAACTTGTTTTTCTTGGGCTTCGGACATTGATGAGCAAGATGGCCAAGTTCACCACAATTGTAGCAATCCATCTCGGAGATAGGCTTTCTCTTGCTGCTTGTGAAGAACTTCTTCTTCTTGGAGTCAAATTTGACGCCACTCTTGTTAAGCTTCTTAAGCATCTTTGTAGTCTTCATCACCATGAGTGCAATGTTTGCATCATCATCTTCATCATCACTTGAGCTTGCAAGAACAATCTCAATTGCTTTGTCTTTGCTCTTCTTCTCTTGGTTCGCCTTGAATGCCAAATCTTTCTTCTTGGCGGAAGAAGAACTTTCTTGCGGAGTGATGTGCATGTACATCTCATATGCATTGATCTTTCCCAAGACTTGGGTTGTTGTAGCGGTGGAAAGATCACCTTGATGGAGCACGGTGACAATGTGACCATACTTGTCAATTGAAAGAACACACAAGATCTTTCTCACAACATCGGATGGTGACATTTGTGTGAGTCCAAGTCCATTAAGCTCCTCTATAATGACATTCAAGCGAGAGTACATTTCATTAGCATTTTTATGAGGAAGCATAGCAAATGAATTAAACTTTTGCATAACAAGATGATAGCGTTCCTCACGCTCACTCTTGGTTCCCTCATGGAGCGCACAAATATTTTTCCAAAGATCATGGGCATTTTTGTGGTTCCGGACCCGGTTAAACACCTCTTTACAAAGACCTCTAAAGATGATGTTTTTAGCCTTTGCATTTCACTTCTTATTGGTTTCCTCATCTTGTGTGAGGCGTGCGGCATCCTTAGGTTTTAGGAAACCTTGAGTAGCGGCTCGGAGCATGTTAAGATCAACGGCCTCAAGATACGACTCCATGCGATTCTTCCAATAAGGAAAGTCATCGCCCACAAACATGGGAGAAGGTCCATCCCCTCCGGTCATCTTTTCTCTAGGCGGTTAAGCCTAAATTAAGAGCACGAGGCTCTGATACTAATTGAAAGGATCAAGATGCCCAAGAGGGGGGTGAATTGGGCTTTTCTATATTTAATCGCAACGGTAAAAGCCTAACGCTTAGCCCATTTCACCCCTAGTGTCTAAGTGTGTTCTCTATGACTCTAGGACACAAAAGTTATGCTCCCTAGGTTTCAAACCCTACTCTAGCATGGCAATTCTAGCAATGTAAATACAAGAAGTAAATGCGAAAATATAAATGCTCAAAGTAAAGAGAGGGAGAGGAACGCGACGATGTTTTCCTGAGGTATGGGAGAGTTGGCACTCCCCACTAGTCCTCGTTGGAGCACCCGCGCAAGGGTGTAGCTCCCCCTTGATCCGCGCAAGGATCAAGTGCTCTCTACGGGGTGATTCTTCGTCACTCCGATGCGGTGAATCCCCCAAAACCGCTCACAAGATGAGATGGGCCATCCACAATCACCACCGGATGATCACCATGCTCTCAATCGCCACCGAGCTGTCTAGGCGATGCCGATCACCAAGAGTAATAAGCACAAGCTCTCAATTGACCAAGACAAGTCTAATGAGGGAGGTGGATGCACACTTATCACTCTCTAATCACTAATGAGGTTCCTAATCTTCATTCTCAAATCATGAACACCTCACTAGGCTCTTGCTCTCTCTTGCACTCCAATGGTTGCTTCAACTGATCAAATGGCCAAGAAAGAGAGCATGGAGGAAGGTGGGAAGGTATTTGTAACATATACCAACAGCCCCAACCGTTACCCTCCAATCACACACTCTGCGGGGAAATCGGACGCTCAGATGCTAGGGATTGGACGCGTCCGGTGCGTTTAAACCCGCTAGCCGTTAGGGTTTGTACGGGGCAAAGGACTGCGTCCGGTGCCCAGTCATCGGACATGTCCGATGCCCTAACGCCCATTTGCGGACCCTCTCTCGAGTAGCGCGTCGGTGCCACCCCTCGAGCGTCCGATGCTCCAGGAGATGGCGTCCGACGCAGCCCACAGCAAAGGGCTGCTGCAGTGGCACCCATCGGAGCGTCCGACGCCTCCTGCGTCTGAGCGTCCGATGGAGTGCACTGTCCCTGCTGCACTTCCAATACTCACTGGAGTCTGACGCCAACGTCCGATGCAGCAGAACTGCCTCCATTCGCTTCCGATTTAAATACTTTGCGAACGGCTTCGACTCCAATCAATCTCAGAGCTATTCTAGAGCTGCCTAGCGCTAATTTTGACAAGTGTGCACCACACCTAACTATTAGACACGCCTAGATCAAGCTACTCACTTGCACCCCCCTTAATAGTACGGCTAAAGGAGAAAACAAAGTCCTACAAACTAATCCAAGTGTCACTCAACTCCATCGACACTCGGAACTAGCCATCCTTAACCTTGTTGTCCATCCTTTGAAAACCGAAATGATTTCATCTTAAGGGGCATGAAAACCATTACGCCCATTGATTGGCATTACCATGACCTAACACTCTACCGTCTCTGCAAAACACACGTTAGTCATGATAATCAACGGTTGTCATCAATCATCGAAACCCTATCTAGGGGCCTAGATGCTTTCAATGGTTAAACCTATCTTATAAAATCATATGGCTATAGTAAAAAGCAGACCGGACCTGAAAATCAGATCTCTATTTTTTGCGGATATGGATACTTTATACTGTCTATATTTATTATATATAACTCATATTCAGACTGCCGGATGATCAACCTAGTATTTTGATTGTCTCGGTCAGATATGAAATCCAATTCATCACTGAACTCATCCCCAAAATTGGACGATCCAATTTCAGGAAATCGAATGGTTCTGTTTCCCCAAGACTACCGTTGCCTGGCTACATCTACAGTGTGATGTGATGTCTATTCTTTTTATGAAAAAATTGTGCTGTCTGTGTTGTACTGATCCTAACGGCCGGGCTACAGCTACAAACGATGAGATGGCCGATGGGCACAGCACAAAAACGGTCGCCACATTAGATGCATCTCCCTTGGCTTTGGCTACTTTCTGACTGCCCATTCTAGGACGCCTTCTTTCCAGCAGAAAATTAAAGCAGCGGATCTGGTTGCATCGCCAATCAACGCACATTTCTCCGTCGCGACCAAATCAGGAAAGCGATTAGGCCACATCGTCATCACATAACGACGATATTTATGTACTCCTTCTAAGTTAAATTCTTTAAACTTCAACCAAATTTCTAGAAAAAATATTAAAATTTATAGTCTTAAATTAGTACCATTAGATTTATCATATCATTTTATATCATAAATATTTTTACTTTTTTCTAAAAAATTAGTTAAATTTAAAAATTTAACTGACACGAATTCTAGGAATCAGTTCTTTGTGTTTTGACTTAGCCAATTAATCTTGGTACAGAGAGTGAATCAACATGCAATCGATTGGCTCAAGTCAAACAGCTGAATCATCGGAGCGTTTCTTCCTACTCGCCATGATAGCTTTTTTTCCCTTTGCATTGATAGTTGATGTGGCAACGGCGACTTGTGAAAGTCGCGGCAGCAATGGGCGGCGGCAGCCGGCAGGTAGTGCCAATCGAACTAAGCACCACCCATTTGACAGTATCGACATCCATTTGCAAGAAAAGAGAGGTTTGGGCCTTGTTTTGATTACCCCCAAATTCCAAGTTTTTTTCACTCTCTCTCCATCACATCAATTTGTAGACGTATATTTAGAGCATTAAATATAAATAAAAAAATAACTAATTACACAGTTTAGTTGTAAATCACGAGACGAATCTTTTGAGCCTAATTGGGCTACGATTGGACAATATTTATCAAATACAAACGAAATGCTATAGGACTTTTCAATCTCTCTCCATCTCCAATCTAAACAAGGCCTTGATATGTCCCATGCACGCACCATTTTGCTGTCACTAGTGCCAAGCTGACACAGACCAACACTGTTTTCGTGCAAGACGCACTTACCACTGGTGGCACATGCTCTACGGTACCGTATCTTACGTCAGGGTGGCAGAGTACTAGAGTAGGGTGTTTTTTCTTTCTATTTTTTCTTTTTTTTTTTGAAATGAGTGCTTATATGAATGGATCAAGATGTGGTTTACATTTTCATACGCCATTAGCTCGTAACAAAGATGCACTGTGATTTATCGTTTTGCCAACTTAGGCCCTGTTTGGATCCCATGAACTAGTAACTAGTTGACTAACAATTAGTTCATAAAGATTCAAACAAGTAAACTAATAGGTAAACTAGTAGGTGAATTAATAAATAATTTAAGGCTAAACTAGTACTAGTTCACTAGTCCACAAAACATAACTAGTTGAACTAGTTGTTAGTTTATTGGATCCAAACAGGCCCTTAGCTTAGTTATGAGCAACTACATTGCACTTTCTTCCGACTAAGAGTAAAAATAGTACTGATATTTTCCAAGCGTATTCAAGACCGAATCTATTTAGAGGTTTAGATTTGTTCGTATTTAAGTATAGATATTCAACATTCGATATTGTATCCATATCCGAATGTTCATTTTTATGATGTTGAAATCGTATCAATCTTATCCAACGTAACTGACACTATCCATATTTGAATACGAGTAGAAATATGAAAACAAATCTAATATTGATGATATTTGCATGTATAAGAATTGTATACATTCTAATTCCGACCCTAAAATTGACCTACTCCCTCCGTCCCTTTTTTATATGTCGTTGTTAGTGTGCGTGTCACAAGTTTGACTCGATTTGTAAAACATACATGTAATATTTGTATCTCTAAATAAATTTGTTAAAAAACTAGATTCAAAGATTTTTCTGGTGATACCAATTATGATACTAATTGATGATATTTATTATTTATAAAAAATACTGGAAGTTATTTCTCGAGAAACGAGAAAGATAGATATTTAAGGACAGAGGGAGTGTGTGTATGGATGAAATCTGATTATGTCTCATATCCCATATTATTTTCTATATTTTTTTTTGTCTAAGATCTTAGAACTAGATAGGAACCATTCGAATATTGATATCTATCTCATATGGTAAATATCAGAAATCTAATTTTGAGTATTCAGCTGATTTGATATGATTCGATATTAAATGTTTGAATTCAGATACAGACTATCTATATAGGTTAAACTTTTCAGGATAGATCGATATATGAAAATATTTGTCCCATTTTAATTTGCCTATGTTAACTGACTACAGGCCTTGAACCCTTGATTTCTTTAAGTTCACTATATGCATAATATGAGATCTGTCTATAATTTTAGTGATGATGTTGACACCCTTGGATTTTGGAACAACAATGGAGTTAATGATTTTAGCACTCTCTATTACTTGTAATTAGGTTCTTGGATCTTGGATTTAATATAAAAACAATAATGGTACCCAGATGCTCACAAGCAGCATGCACAAACTCTCATCACTGTTTTTCATAGGCGGACTGTAACATTCTAAATGTTAATCACATTGCATTGCATTTGCATCAATGCATAAGCACCATTTTGCAATTGATCACAAGCAAAAGCTATTACAAGTTTCTATGTGTGCAACATACATGAGTGTAACAATCTCAAAAGTTGCTTAAAAATGTTTAGAATTATATGTGAGATAGGGTTTATATACAACTTTTTGCCTAAACATGCTCACATGTGATGATAATGTTCAATATGCTTTTTATCAAGTTGCTATGTAGCTTAGTATGTAAGTATCTGATCTGTTCAGTTTTTGGTTGTAAGCCCTAAATGAAAGTTGAAGTACAAAATATATGCAACAACTTTTATTTAAGGGCCTAAGGCTAAATCCCATCCTAAATTGCTCAAACAGTGGCCTTAAATTTGAATTTGAATTAAAATCAGCAACTAACTTAGAATTTTTCTAAGTCCCTGAGTTTCAGCACTGAGTTCCGTTTTTAGGGCTACGCAATTTTAATTTTCTTGAACCAAATTCTGGAAACTAGTTCATCATTAGTTAATACAAAGTTTGTACTTTAATTTCATGAAATTGGTTGGTCTTGATCTGGTCTGGGTTGTCATTAATTAAATGCCAAACAGTGTTAAATGCTGTAATTAATCACCTGCTTAACTGAATATGATTGAATGCAAGTGTGCAGTTTGTTTTTAGTGTTGTTTAGCACCTTGTAGATTGCAAACCAATTCGAATTAGAGCTGGCCTTTTAAGCAAAGATGTAGTCCACATATTAGAGATTGCAACGGTGGAATTGGTTTCGGATTTGATCACTTGTACTGCAAGTTATGATGCACCGTTGCTGGTTTCGGGCGGCTCTGAGGGCCCGACGGCACCTGCACCTTCCCGTCGGGCGCGCCGTGCCTGCCGGCAATTGGTCGCCGCTGCCACGCCGTGCCCGGCCTGTTGCTCATGTCGCTGGAGCGGATGGATTGGGGAGCTTGTTTTCCGTCCATACCGTTGCCCATATATCGCCGCCACCGGCCATGCCCGGCTTCGCCGCCGATCTTCTTCACCGCCTGCTTGTTCACCGGCGCCACGGCAACGGCCGCCCGTGTTTCATGCACGCTCGGCCAAGCATTGCTAGCCACGCGAACAAGTCCGCGAACGCGCTGGCCATTCCTCCATACTCGTTCCGCCTATAAAAAGCCCATGTCGGCCGTCGAGCGCCTCTTTTCTTCTTCTTGCTCACACCGGCCGAGATCCACGTTTCTGTAAAATTCGCCACCGTCAACCGATCATTGTCCAATTAAACTTGACCCTAGCTTCGCAACCTTCCTACGCATCGATTGCACTCAGTGGTGTCGTTTGAAAATAACCGAGCCGCCGTAATTGAACCTTCTCCTTCGTGGCCGGTCGGAGCGCCGCCGTGGTTGGCTCCACCGCCACCAGATCATTCCAGTGAGCTATACAACGATCTTTTCTTTGTACTGGGTTCACCTTGATCCCTAGATCATGACGAGCTGGATGTTTTCGTGGTTTATACACAGGGGCCATCGGAACACCTTCACGCCGTCGTGTTCACGTCGCCGGAGACGATCCTTCCCTGGCCAGCCATCCTTGAGCCGTCTCCGACGCAACCAACGTGAGCATCGAGTCCGGGAGAGATCACTGATGGTTTCATGAACCTTTAATTTAACCCTATCATGCCTTGATGATCGGAACGCACGGCGCCGGCGAGCTTAGCGCCGCCGTGCCGCAGCAACCTCGCCCAAGCTCGTTAGGAGCTAACTGAGGCTCGATTAGCTTGTCAGCCCTGTTCATGTTAATGTAAGTGAGCCGTAACCAACCTTGACCGTGCCGATGAACCGCCGGAAGGCCATCGCCATTGAGGCAGTGCGCCGCCGTGCCGCCATGGCCACCGGCATACTTGCCATAGCGCTTGCAAGGCCCAACTAACCTCTCGGGATGATGCGCGGGATCATCCCGAAACACGTAGGTGCTAGCCGCGTCGCCCGGCAACCTCGCCGACGGCGAGCTATCGCCGGTCAACTGCCCGGCGCCGCCCCATGTCAGCGCGGGGGTACTGTGCACTGACCAGCGGGGCCCGCCTGTCAGCCGGGTAGCGCTAGGCGCTGGGAAAACCCTACTGTGCTCAGCGGGTTTCCTTTTTATTTGAATTTCCAAATAGTACTTCAATTTGTCTTTTTTGTATAAAATTCATTTGAGCTCCAAAATTCTGAAAATTTTTGTGTAGCCTCCCTGTGATGGAATCTATGTGGAAAAAATATGAAACCTAGAAAAATAGATATTTTGGTTTGATCAAAAATTACCCCTTTTAATTAATAAATGGACATTCATTGATTTTTCTAGAATAAAATATTAATCCAAAAATCATGAAAATTATTTTACACTCATTTCATGATAGTACCAGTCTGTATAAAAAGTTTGAGAAGATTTTGAAGATGTTTTATAAAATCATTATTTCTAAAATTAGAAATAAAAGAAATGAAAAAAGAGTATGATTTCATGTGTGTGATATTTGAATATTCTAAATCCATGCTTTACTGTTTTAGGTTTTTAGAGTACTGCTTGACTTTAAATAATTAAATTAGTTTATGTATGTCTTATTATTTCATGTCACATTTCTTGGAATATATAAATAAATGTATATGCATTGTATACCTTTAAAAGAAAACACTACCGTGTGATACTTGTATAACTTTTTAATTTATTTTGTTTTGCCTTGGATCATAAACCCCACTGATCCTCGGCCTTTCCATTGTTTAGTGATAAAAATTTGAATATGCTAATTGATGAGTGATGAATGTTTCTTGTGATAAGTAAATCATTTCTTTCGTAGAGGAGATATGCACCTACTACGTGTGAGTAAAAACAAGTAATCTTTAGCGTTCTTATAAACAATCTTGATAATATAGTGTTGTCATCAGAGAAAGAGAATTGCACACATGGAACCTTATGTAGCTTTCCATCATTACCATTTGCATGATCATCGCATCACGCATCATTTCATGTCATGACATGCTACCATCATGCCTTCTATATGCATTCTTGGTATTTATGCAACACATACATTTATATAGGATCCGAGGGAGAACCTACAATCGAGTACACCGTGATCGAGGAGGATCCGCAGGAGGCAAAGACCCGGAGGAGGAGAAGGAACCACCGACCCCACCGCCAGAGTGCCCGAACCACGGTCCCTTTATTTTTCGCCGAGGCAAGCCCCTGAGCATTCTATTAACCCATTCTATTTGAAATGCAAATTTTTACTTCAATTTACTTTATTTTATGCATTGCGTTATAAGAATTGCGTGACACCGTTGTTGCATGAACACCTTGACCACTCAAATACACCCTTTTTATTCTACTAGTATTGGTAGATAGTTGATGCTTAGCCCCAGCTTAGATAATTAGAAGTCGGATGATTCCCCGTCATCCGCAACCCGAGGTTGATACTTGTGATGTCCTTAATCATTTGATGGATCATAATTGGAGACCGGAGACGGAGATGGTGTTTTCCGTCTGCGGTCGATTAAGGACCGAGCCGTATTCGGATCTAGGTGTGAGATTGAACGTACCTTCACATAACCGCCGAATAACTCGTTTCGACGGTGAAACTGGTAGCTTATTTGAGGTAGTTCTTGAACCGCTTATGCATTACTTGGACGAACGGAAGGGGAAAGGGTATCGGTCAAGACCCCTGCGTGACTACGGGCTACGGGCTGAACGGGCATGACTTGTGAGACGCAGCATACCATGAGTTTTGCATAGCGTGATCAAGCCTATCTTTCGAATAAAGCGAGCAAAGGACTTGAGCAAAGCTTTGGCCGGCTTGCAAGAGTGTGTGATACGGGCTTTACCCACCTGGTGTAATCGATTAATCGCCGTCTCTCCCGGATAGTGAGAAACTCATACCCGACCGCAGACGTAAAAAAAATGATAACTAATGTTGAGATTGGAAGGATTATATTGTGGTACCTCACTTAGTAGAATTGTTTGTTATGAATTTAAAGAACGATGTAGCCAATGAAAAGGTAGCTTTAATTAGCTAAAAGAACTAATCATTAAATAATTTGAAATAAGGATCAAATTAGTAAGCATTTTCCATAAAGCTTGCTAGCCCCAAACTTCCTTTTATACTTGTCATACACCCTTGGAGCTTCATTCTTTACCTCGGGTAAGTCTTATGGAGTACAATTGAGTACTCGGGTTTTTACCCACCGTTGCAGGTGACATGCTATATGAGGATTATTGTATTACGTGCTATAATCCTGTGGATGACGTGGATGAGTAAAGGCCATCGGGCGTGGCCATATCTATAACTCTGTCACCATGCTTGTAGAGGAGGCTTGAATAAATCTGGTGATGTCAAACAATCTATCTTATTGTATTTGCAAATAAAGAACACCCGTTTGTAATATATTTTGAACCGGTTTGTATTATCATAAGAAACTAGTGTGTAATATATTATATTTTCCACTGAATATTTTGTATACTGACGTATGATGTACCTTAATCATGATCCTGGATGTAAGTTGATTTACCGAGGTCCTTCGTGACACTCGGCGGACTACCGGGTTCATATGAGAAGCGGTGTATGCGTGTCAACGTTATTAACGGGGACAGTTATGCTTAATCTCGTATGGATTGGTCGGTTCTGTCACACGGACCCAGCCAAGAGGAGCAGCCCAGGCAATGCTGCTGCAATCTCATAGTACACTGTTCCTAGCCCAAATAATCCAGGCTCAACTAATGGGCCATCTACAGGACCGCATGGGATTATCAAGAGGAGAACCCGGACAAGGGCCCAGGGTCATCGGGCCTTGGGTCCACCTATACCATTTTTAATGTAATCTATATTTTATCAAAAATTCAAATTTATATCCTAGTTGGTCGTAAATCTCCTTTTAACCTCGGGGTTGGCATTGTGACTTATGGGGGCTGAGGTAACATTCCTTAACGCTAAGGTTGGCGTGGATGTCTTCGTGGCGATGACGTGACACTTGCTTTGGCACAATAGATCGTAGTGCGACAGATCTTGGTGCCAATGTAGGTACACTGGTACACAATCCCGTGCAGTCTTCTTCTTCTCAGTGCTAGTCGCCGCCTATAGCCTAGGGCCTAGTGACCGTCAATGCCTCCCATTGTACTACCGTTGGCTACCGGTCTCATGACCGCCAAACCCTAGGCTCGCCACCACCTATATGCGTCTCTACAGCCGCGACTAAGGCTACCCCCGTGATCAAGCCGTTCCGTGCTTTCCACGGTGCGAACACGTAGGGGCACCTAGGCCACGTATGCGTAGGTGCAACCTGTCTTACTACGGTTGCTTTCTGGTTGCCGCTCGGCTTCCCTACTGCCTTGCCTCCTTGCGTCTGTATCCGCTGCCTCTCCATGCATCAGCAAAGCATCGTGACTTTCACAATGAGAGAAATAGTAAGAGTCGGTCGAATAATAGAGTAAAGTGGCTATTAACCAAGTTGTAGAGTCAGGCTATACATAGTGTTATCTTATTTGTATATAAGAAACTTTTTTATTGTCAATTTTATCAATGTCTCATCTTCTTTTTCCTAATGCTTCTCACATTCACTCAATGTATAACCAACCACCGCATATGCATGAGAGCCAAATATGGACGGAGCTAGAGTAAATTCGAGGGAGATGCGCTTGCTCGTTGGTGCAGAAATCTATTATCTATGACTGCAAATGTGGTGAAAAATTAACATTTCTGACTGTTTTCTATTTTTTGCATGCATGTGGCCACACTCATAATGGTGCATGTAGTTCTGCTCCTGAAGCCAAGCTCTTCTATCTCTACTCTCTTCTTTTATTTTTACTAGTACTACCTCTGTTCTCTGAATATTGTAACTTTTGGAGTTGTTTTAAGTCAAACTTTTTATACTTTGACTAAATTTCTAGAAAAAATATTAAAATATATAGTACTAAATTAGTACCATTAGATTTACCATACAATGTATTTTTATAAGATACTATTTTGTCATAGATATTGATACTTTTTTCTATAAAGTTGGTCAAAGTTAAAAAAGTTTGATTGGCACGGATTCTAGGAATTGCAGCTTTCAGAAACGGAGGTAGTATTTGTTTGGCTATAAGGCCCGTCTCAATAGTGAGTTTTATTTTGTTGTTTTCAAGACTGCCATGTCACATAGTTTTAAATGAAACTCGGATAAAACTTTTACTGTCAACGCATAGTTTTATTCTTTAGTTTCATATGTATTTCATGACTCATAGAGAGTTGGTACTCGTGCCAAGAGAGTGTCATCCCCATAACACTTATTTCTTCTCTCTCTTATTAAATACACTACCATGTCATCGAATATGCTTATGTGACACCGTATTTAATGCAAATAAAATTCGTAGGAGACTCCCGCTGAGACTAGCCTAAATCAGTTATTGTACTCTAGATAGCAGCATTCAGTATCCAGTTCTTGGCTGCTAGACGTCTTCACTTTCGGCCAGGTGGTGTGCGTGCACACATCGCACGGGTGGCCGAGCCTCGCCCTCGCGTCGCGTGGACCGAAAGGGCAGCAGCATATATGCGTTGCGTTGCGTCGCGTCGTTCCCCCTAATAATGGCCGCCCGTTTTTGTTGTCTATCGCGCGCCACCGCCCGGGTGATCCATCCCCTCCATCGGACTCTCCACTCCCACCGTCCCACGAATACAGCCGCCTTCGGCCCTTTCTGCGTTTCCTCCTTCCTCTTCCTCTTTTCACCACCAGCGTTGCCGGCGGTGACCCTTGTAGGAGGCGCGAGAGGTCGATCGAACGGTAGGCATGGCGGCGGTCAGGGTGGACAAGGCCACCAACGAGCTGCTGCTGGGGCCCGACTGGACCCTCAACATCGATATCTGCGACGCCGTCAACTCCGATCACGGGTACGTCTCACTTTATCTGCCTCGTCTTTATCTTCTGGGAGGTCACTCTGTTTTGAATTCTTGGTTCCTGTGCCACCGCAATAATGGCGAACGGTTCGTCTTCTTGGCACCCTGCGAGCCGAAGGATATGTTTGGATTCCCTTGATCAGTAATCGGAAAACTATATGACTTGCTCTGCTCTGTTCTATCATCGAATGAACTCCATGATTGAGCAATCATAGATTATTTCAAGATTCGACTCTGATCTTCTCTCTCGCCGTTGGTATCAGCAACGTCTAAAGTAATAATGCCATAATATATGTGCCATTTTTCTCTGAATCAGCCTTTACACTAGAGGATAAAACCGAACCTTTTTATGTGAACAAAGTATACAATCAAGTGCTGGGAGGATGAGATTTCCCAGTCTTCATCGTGCCCTGAAATTTAGTATTTCCTTTCACGATTACTCAAATATCCAATGAAATAAGAGATGGCTGCCTTTTTTTCAGTCGAGTATCTACGATGCCGCCAGAAATTTAGGAATCAGCTCTCATGACTACGCACTTTGCTCTGTTTTTATAATATTCCACATATGGAGCATCTGGTTAGTATTTTGCTCTACTGCAGCCTAAGAAAATCTTGTTCAGAGTAGTGTGCTCCAATAGAATGTACCATGATTGGTGCCGCATAGCATTCTTTTCCTTAGTTAGCATAATGCTACTGTAAAAGTCTGAACTGCACCATGATCCTGTTCATTTCCCCCTTCGTCTCATCCTAAATTATCATCACTACTTTTCGCAGAAAGGCGCTATATATGTTTTTAATGAAAAGGACACAGGCTGTGATGCTGTGTTGAATATCATACACTGGCTTCTAAGTTTATACAAATTAACAAAATTAAGCTATTTGACTAAATAGTTTGTTCTGAAGTATAGGTCAAATAGCTAACGCCTTTTAGCGGGAACAACCGAACAAGATATCGAACGCATCAAACAAAGAGTATGTCACCTTAACATTTTTCTTTTCTGCACACAAGGGAGATCTTGGAGGAGGCATGCTTGTAGAGCTTAGCGGGCGCGTGGTGATTGAGAGCAGTTCTCCCTTGGCACGTGTGTGTTATGTCGTTAGTCCTCTGCCTATGACGCATGTGTCCATGTAATGCTATGACGCTGGTTGTGTGTGCAGGTGTTTCTTTTCTGCGCACACTCTTAGTTTGTATCTACCTTAAGACAATGACATGTAGCTCTCCTACGTGTTCTAGAAAAAAAAAATTCTTTTGAAGAATTACTTAAAATCCAAACAGCACTGAAGGGGGTTGTGGGTATGTGCACCCACAAACCCACCATCTGAGCTAGAAAAAACAAAATTTCTTTGAAATGTGGGGATCTGTAAGGGATAGGCCATTACAAAGTTGTGCATTTAGTTTCTTCTTATATGTTTTGTACCATAGAAAATGACTAAGTAAACAGTATGCTAATTTCAGGCAAGCAAAAAGAGGTGATTAAAGCTTTGAAAAAACGTATTCAGCACAAGAATGCAAATGTTCAGTTTCTTGCTTTGACGGTATGCTTCTAAGCTTAAAGAATTATTTAATCTTTTGTGCTTGTTTTTATGTGAGTGAATCCTCTGAGATTTCTTTACAGCTACTAGAGACTCTAATAAAGAACTGTGGGGATCATGTACATTTTCAAGTTGTAGAGCGCAATATACTGGCGGAAATGATGAAGATTGTAAAGAAAAAGGTCACTTTTCTGAATTTCCTTAATGCCATTTTAGGCTTTTAGTTACTTATACTATATACTTTGTGGTTTGTTGGCTTGTGACTCTGAAAGAGAACTCTCTCCCTGGTTTTAGCCCTTCAGTTGTAAGCTCTCTTATTCTTATTGCGGACATAAGGGCATTATTTACAGTTGTGTTTTTCCTTTTGAAAAACATGCACCAATTTGATCAGTAAGTGGCAAATTTTGAGAAATATTCTTCTGTTTTGACATGTGGCATGAAGTTCTAAATTAAGCAATTTGACTCATTTGTGGCATCGAGCTGTACAAATAGCCTTCTGTTTTGGAGAATATGTGGCTGAGTGGCTCATTTCGAGGTCTATGTTGATTTTAAGCTCAATGGCATGTAGGACTGCCATAAACAAGTAATATGATGTTTAGAAAAATGTATGCCTTATTTCATAATAGTGGAAATGAGTATTACAATATGTATGTTGGGACAGCATTGAAAAGATGGTGAATCAGTGAATATTTGGGGTTTGATATTTTATTTTATAAAAGCCACAAAAATTTTGAAATTCCAGTTTTTGAGGAAATAATTTTTGACTTTACAATAACCATATGTAGCATAAATATGAGATCCTTCACAATCTATCCCATTATGTTTGAATGCTGTCACAGGCAGATATGCAAGTGAGGGATAAGATCCTGATGCTCCTGGACTCTTGGCAAGAAGCATTTGGAGGTCCTGGTGGAAAGCACCCTCATTATTACTGGGCATATGCTGAGTTGAAGGTGCGTTTCATATTTGTTGCAGTTTTTTTCTCAAAAAAAACAGCAGAGCTGCATTTCATTTCATTAAGAAGAAGATATACTACACAAAGGAGTTGGGGCGGGGTGATTAGTCCCTTCAAGAAACACCCCATACACAATGGGAGAGAAGAAAACACACCACCCTGACCCCACTATTTTGTCTTGTATTCTAATAAAAAACTTCGAAGAATATTTTTTGACGATTTAGCGAGAAGCATACTGCAAAAAGTTGCATGTGTGTTTTAGGTTAGAAATTTAGACAACTTAACGTTGGGAACACTGGAGAAACATTTAAAGAATGTCTCTTCTGAAAATTGTGAACTCATGTGTTTATTTTTCTCTCTAAAGTATTCATTTAATCAGGTAATACTTCTGGATGGTAGCTTATTTTTCGTGAGAATGGATATTTTACTTGCAGCGATCTGGTGTTGAATTTCCAAAGCGGTCACCTGACGCTGCA
This sequence comes from Chrysopogon serrulatus, assembly GCA_015844335.1. NCBI lineage: Eukaryota > Viridiplantae > Streptophyta > Magnoliopsida > Poales > Poaceae > Chrysopogon > Chrysopogon serrulatus. The sequence continues at coordinate 21,681 of JADLZL010003533.1, read as the reverse complement.
CCAATATTTACTCCTCTGGTCACACGACCAGAATCTTTGCCAACATATCTTCAAGTAGGGTATGGAATGCCAGTTGATTCTCTCTCAAGGCTTGATGAGGCAATGTCATCAAACGAACCTTCTCTGAGGTGATCTTACTTTAAAGAAGCATTATTTTGAATAGAAAGTTTTGTTCTTTTGTGTTCTGTGCTACATCACATGCTTTTGCCTATTTAGCATCTCAGACTTGGAACGAATGCTGGGGGCTGTGGAACTATTAAATGAGATGTTGAGAGCTGTCGATCCAAATGATAAAGATGTAAGAATATATATGTTTGATTATATTCTGGTATATGTAACATATTTATTGTGCTCAAGAGTTCATGTATTTAAGTTTAGACTGAGTGTTAATTTGATTGCTATTTTATCCTTGAGTACCCTAGCTTGCGTTCTTTAAGGACAAGGAGCATACATTTGAGTTGGCAGATGATGATTTTGTTAGTACACAATACGTCTCATGCTACTTTGCTAGTATAGGCCCATCCCTCTCTACATCTAGGAGTGTGAGCTTAGCTCCGCATCTAGGAGGATGAGCTAGCTCTGTTGGTCGAGGGTGTGGATGTATGCCTAGACCAACCAGAGTCAAGTCCTCGTCGAGGCAAATTTGGTTGTCTATTTTCTTCTTAATATTAATATAGTGCCACCTAGTTGCTGCTAGGTTGGTCTAGTTTTTTTTTCCTGTGTACATCTAAAATTTATATGAGACAATGTGCATATTTAAAGTAGCATTTCTGACAGTTTTTGTACACTTAGGCTGCCGATGATGAAATTATTACAGAACTTGTGACCCAATGCCGGTCATACCAGAAAAAGATAATGAGTTCAGTAAGCTTAGTAAGGTATGTGACTATGTGAATCTTTTGTTCTATGATATTTCAGTAAACGAAACATATCACTGATCAGTTATCGCCTGCTATTGCTATTAAGCTATTGGGGTATGGAAGTTCTGAGGTTTAGATCTAAAAGTTACATTTGAAGATAATGAGATTGCTCTATAAATTTTGGAGGCTAGAGATTAATATGCAACTTGAAGCTACAACAGAGATGAATGTAAATTTTCGTATTAGAATTGCATTGTCGTTCTTAATGGTTTATAAGAGGTTTTCTTGAATACTAGAGAGTGCTGCATATGAAATTAAAGAAGAAGAAATAAGCATTCTTCACTGGAAAATAAGCCGAATCATTCATAGTAACTTACTAGGCTGGAGACATTCACTATTGTTTAGTGGTTTTACCAACTGTAAAAAGAAAAGCATCCAGCGACTCTATCATAGTAAAGAATTGTTGACTGGTATCAAGCACACACTCAGATAGTAGATAAGGGTAATTTAAAAGGATGGTCGTATTTTTTTCTTGAACACACAGGAGAACTGCATATCATTATTATATTAAAAAGAAAAAAGACTAGGTAGAGAAACCCTTACAAAACACACACCAATATCGCACGCTCTCAAACAACCGGATCACCCATCATACACCACAAAACACAACAAGACCAGGAGGAGAGAAAAAACCTTTAAGTTCCTTGATGAGACAAGTCAGCTAGACAAGAGGCTACATTGACTCCAAATGTTTCAAGTTCCCAAAAGTACAATGGAATTTAGACCTTGCTGAACCTGTCCGACAATCCCTTTGTTGATTCTAGACCACCAGCCATCGAAGTAAGACTCTCCCGGTCAAGAAGAGAGGTTTTTGAGTTGGGAGCCCCACCCTTTGTAGCAGCCCAAACCAATACTGCCTATAGAAAACTCATGCCACAAAAAGGTGATTAACTTTTTCATCTTCCTGATCAAACAATGGATAATGGGGAGGATGCTGCAAACCTCAATAAGCCAGCCGGTTGTTAAGTCATATAAATCATCTAGCAGTAGATCGGCATGGGTACAGTTCATTTCAGTGCGTAAACAACATCTCCTATACATGATCTACTAGATCGGGAATGGAGAAGATGAGTAGGGTCGGTTACCGACCAACATCGTGGGGAGCAGTCGCAGGGGGCGCAGCGGAGTAGGACGTCTTGGTGCTCGTCATCGTCACCGGTGTAGGGGTGTCGTCGGCGGCCTAGGGAAGAGGGAACGGCGTCGGAGTCCTGATCGGATTAGGGTTTGTCTGTGGGGAATGACGGGTCACGGTGAACCTCGTACTGTGAGCCGCCGGCCCCCACCTCTATTTATTTGCACAGTGTGACGGGGGCCCACCAGCCATGTATTGGGCTGGGTGCCCCCGATCAGGGCGCGAGGTCAAGGCCCATTGGCCGTTGGGCCAAATGGTGAAAGAGATCAACCTAACACCGGTCAGCCCCAACATTTGTTATGGGCAACCAACCACATGAAGTGACATTTACACAAAGCCCAACTCTTCCAAATGGGTTCCCAAGGACCAAAAGAAACTGATCCTTGGAAGAAACCATCATATATAAGACCTTGCTGAATATTCCCCAGATTGTGCAAGATGCCAAATCTTACTATCATCCAGTTCGGGCTGCAAAATCATTCAAGGAACTCAGCAAGGTTACCAACATTCAAGGGCCCCTGTAAGTTATTGAACCATGTCAGATCAGTGAGAGCCTCCAAAACTTTCTGGCTGTTGGCCCTCCACTTGTGTCCCACGGAGAAGAGACGGAGAGCAATATCAGCTATACATTGTCCATGTTGTATGATCCACTTATCTAATAGGACGGTAGTAGTAAAGGCATTCTATTTTAGTCTATACTGTCAAACTAATTTTCTGTTGTTCCCCTTCTGCGTGACAGGGATGAGGAACTCTTGGGCCAAGCTCTTGATTTAAATGATAAAATTCAAATTATGCTTGAGAAACATGATTCGATTGCATCGGGTTCTCCTTTATCTGCTGGAGTAATAGATGTGGTGGGTGAAGTGCCATCAGGAACAGCTCCAAACCAAGGAGAGACTGTTACTCCACAAGCTGCAGTTTGTACAACCATAGTACAAACCAATGTTTTGAATGATGAAGAGGAAGAAAATGAAGATGATGAGTTCTCTATGCTAGCTCGAAGGTTACACTGTCCTCATGCCAATCTTCTTATTTGATGCTTAGTTCTCTTTTCCTTTTATCATCCAGAGCTGACTGTTACTTTTTGACCAGGAACTCGAAATTTCAGTCCACAAATACCCAGAGCACCTCTTCATCAACCATCCATGATGAAATATCAAGTTCTACAGCTTCTGTTCCCTATGCAACATCACACAATGCATTGTCTCTGCATGATCCTCCAGCCCAAGTGAGGTTCTCTCCAGAAGACCAGGTTATGAGTGACCTCCTTGCACTCACCATATCATCAAATCTGTCACCATCCTATACCCCGGTAACACCTGAACCAGGCTTGAATCAAGACAGCTCACCAACAAGTGGGCATCCACAGGCGTATCATGGAAACCAGGGACATATATCTGAACCTTATGTCGCTCCGTGGGCTCAGCCTCAGTCTCATACCACAGGAAGTCAGCAACTGACACCCACTCAAGCACAGTTACCTTACAGCTCATTTGCCTATCCGCCGCCACCCTGGGCTTCACAGGACAACACCGAATCGAACCCTTTTGTAGCATCATCATCATCGTCTCAGCACCAGTCCACTTCGAGAACCCCTATCATGCCACTGAACTTGAGGCCTCTACATCAGTCACAATCTTTTGGGGTACCACTTCGAACCGCGAGTTTGGACTCACCAATAAATGGGAACCTGAAGCAACCACTGTCTGCAGGGGCACGCAGGCCATCTTATGTTTCTTCCAACAAGTTTTTCGATGACTTGTTTGAGAGAAATTCGGATGGTAGCCTGAAAGTAGGCAGTACAATTGGCGGCGGCACTACCAGCCCACACAAGGCATAGTGATGTCTACGGAAAATAAAGTGTAAAGAACATCAACATGCAAGGTTGTTAGCTTGTCCTGGCGTTTGATGTTATCAGCTGCCTGCATCTTCTTGAGGTCTCCTCTTTTCAGCTTAGAATGGGGAACTTGCTGACCTTTTCATAAATAAATTTGCCAAACCAGCTATTTGAAAGCATCAGCCAATGTGTTGGCCATACATTTTGAATGGCGAAAGGTGTGTTGGCCATACATTTTGAATGGCGAAAGGTGATTCGTCCTAAATTGTGTAATGAAACGGGTTTGCTTCTATACAATGCACACTAGATGGAGCCAGCAGGCAACCAGCTACTTACCAACGTTTTGATATTTGTACAGCTTGGCACAAAGCAAATAGTACCCGAAGTTGACGGCCGCCATCGCGGTGAGCAACCAGTACAGGTTTTCAAGCCTGGACGCATTCATGTTATTTGGCAGCCACGCTGTGGTGCTCCGGACCACGTCGACGAGAGCGGTGCTCAGGTAGAGTCCGAGAGCGATGACCACGGCGACCATGCCCGTGGACGTGTTCTTGAGCGACGGCGGGAACTCTTCGTAGTACAGCGTCACGCCCCCGGGGAAGTAGAATGCCACGCCGACGCCGGCCAACGCAAGCGGCAGGACTAGCCACATGGCCGACAGCGGTGAGACCCACGACGGGTGGCCCTCCTCGCCGTGCGCGCACGGTCGCCATGCGATGACGCTCGACGGCGGCGGACGCGGCCAGGCTGAGGATGGCGAGGGCGTGGCCCGCGCCGATGCGCTGCTGCAGCGGCGTCGGAGTGTGTCCAGTGAGGCGCCGCCAGAGCGGGAGGAGCGCGCGGTCGAGGAGGACGAGGGATACGACAATGGAGACGAGGATGACGACGCTCATGGAGCCCGCCGGCACGGTGAAGCGACCCAGGGCGCGGTCCATGGCGAGGGCCTGCAGGACGGTGAAGTTGATCTGCGTGCCGAACGCGACGCTGAGGACGATGGACGCGCTCCAGAGCGGCAGGATGCGGAGCACCGCCTTGAAGTCCTCCACCTGCTGCACCGTGCATATGCGCCACGGCCGCAACACCGACCCATCCACTGTGGCGACGTCGCCGGCGGTGATCAGTGCAGCGCGGTTCAGGAAGCTGAGATTGGGTGCATGAGGAAACAGAGATGCCACTGTCAGTATAATCAAACCTTGATACATGTTTTGGTAATTTGGTGTGTGGACAACAAACTCCAGTGTTGCTTTGGATATCGATATAATAATATCATTTCCAATTTCGTGGCAATCAACAAAGAAACCGAGAGCCTCAGTCTGAAAATGTTCTAAACGGCTACTTCAAGCTTAATTGAAAATACTCTGTTTTTTTGAACGTTTATGCAATCGAATATGAGATTTTTGCTATCTCCACACCAGCTGTGCATTTATGCACCTACAACATGATTATTTTGACCACTGGGACAACTTTTTTTTATATAATTTGTGCTCACAATTCAAAGACAGTGACGTTTTGGCTATAAAAAAAGAAATATAACTATAGAACATGGTCAGCAATGTTGCTACCATAGCAAAAAGCACAATTTTTTCATATATAAATCTATACGTTTAGTATATGCAGTATATCTGAATTTAAATACTAGAAGTTGGATTTTGATGGGTATCAAAATTAGACACATCCAACGCTGTCATTGTCTGACTTAGAATTGGATAAAAAATATTCGTTCGTCTTTGATCTGATTTCATTCTACAATCAATGAGATCAAAAGGAAACTAAAGGGATGAATGACCATAGGTTTACTCGTATCAATCTATTTTATAATATGATATCATCCTTTGCAAAAAAAAGTTAAAAATTATATCGTCTTCGGATAGTTTTAAGCGTAGCAAGAGCTCTAATAATAGCCCACGTAACAAGTAGCGGGCATGTTCAAGGCATCGTTTTCTTATATACCTGAAGCTGTCGCTTGGAGTTGGAAGACAAGTAGGGTCGCTGACGTTGCCGTCCCTGTCACTGCTGACGTTTCCGTGGTAGAACCTCAACTCCACTGACGTGGCCAAGTTGACTTTCCATTTCCTAGCCGCAGCAACAGCCACCCTGGCGAGCCCCATGAACGGGCTGCCCCGAGCGCCTGGCCGGCGGTAGTACGGCGTGCCGGCGAGCAGCATCACGAGCCCCGCCAAGCTGGCGGCGCCGGAGATGGCGTAGCCGAGCCCCCATGACACGTTGTCCTGCACGTACACGATGACCGTGGAGCCGATCACGGAGGACGCGTAGAAGAAGATGAAGTACCAGTTGAAGAGCACGTCGCGGTCGGCGGCGGCGTCGAACTGGCTGGCGCCCAGCGTTGCCTGGTTGAACCGCGCGCCCCCCGCGCTGACGCACAGCATGAACACCGCCGCGTACAGCGCCGCCATCTGCCCGGTCGAGGCTTGTTCGCACGGGCCAGCGACGACCGCCGGCGGCTGGCACGCAGCTGGCCGCAGGACGTCCATGGTCGCCGTGAGAGTGAACATGACCAATGCCTGCGAGCGCGCACAGTTGCTGCGTTGGTTGGTACTTGGTGTACGAGGAGGAAGAAAGTGCGCGTGCACTGACTGACCAGCACAGAGAAGACCATGGCGACAGCGACGACAGGGTAGCAGCCAAAGAAGGCGTCGGCTATGATGGCTCCGCCGACGGGGGCCAGGCTGAGGCATCCGAGCGCGATGCTGGAGATCTGCGCGGCGTCGACGCGCGGCACGTTGTACTTCTTGACGAGATAGACAACGAAGTTGCTCGTCGCGCCGCCCCTTGCCACGCCAAGCCCGAGCATCGCCACTGCGCCAAATCAGACGCGTTAACATACTTGGAACGGGGAAACTCAAATTATTATCAACACATGATACGAGAGGCGGAGAGACCTGCGATGAAAGGGAAGGTGATCCAGCCCCCCTTCGTGTTCTTGGCATCACTCGGCGGCTGTTGCGCCTCGTGATCGGCGACGTTGACGTTACGGGGAGGCAGAGGTTGTTGTTGAGACCCGTTGGCCTCCATTCTGCTGTGTGTGTGCCTGACACTGACTGCTCGGTCGATACCACCAAGCTGCGGGCTTGCAGGGGCTAAATTAGTACTCCCTCCGTCCCTATTTAGATATCGCCGTGGGATGAGTTTGACTTGATTTATAGAAAATACGTACAATATTTATATATTTAAATAATTTTGTTAAAAAACTAGATCCAAAGATCTTTTCGATAATACTAATTATGATAATAATCAATAATATTTATTATTTATTAAAATTGCCGGTATTTATATCTCGGCAAGACGGCGACAATATTTAGGGACGGAGGGAGTAGTAGTACTCTGTATACTGAGACGAGCACGCCAGCACGGTGCACAAGTCAGACCTACAGTACTGCAAACCTACTACTCCGTCCCAAAATAATAGTCGTTTTCGGTTTTCGTGCCACAAGTTTGACTCGATTTGTAGAAAATACGTGCAATATTTATATCTCCGAATAATTTTCTTAAAAAACTAGATTCATAGATCTTTCCGACGATACGAATTATGATACTAATCGATAATATTTATTATTTATAAAAATTGCCGGCATTTATTTCTCGGGAAGCGAAAGCGACAGTTATTTTGGGACGGAGGGAGTAGGTAGGAGACACAGTAGTGGCCGCAGAAGAGACGCCGGATTTTGGACTCGGCAGCCAGTTGAGTACCAAATCAAAGCATGGCGCATGGGTAGGGCACAGCAGCGACAAGGCGCAGCGCCGCAGCACCACGGGAGACGGGACACAGCAGCAGAGTGCGGCCACCAATCTGGCATGCCGTATATGGCACCATCTACAAGTAGGCACGCTGCAGGTAGTGCTTAGCAGTAAGCAGCACAACAGGAGGCAAATTTCCTATTCCTAGATCCCAACTTTTTTTTTTTTGGTACAACAGAAGCAGATCCAGAGACAACGAAGAAGAAAAAAATGAATAGGATTACACAAGGATGCCTAGCCATAAGTCCAACAGTTTTTAAAATCCTCCTTAGCTCTCACATTAACTCAAGCTAATTCTTGTCTGAAGACGACTCTGCAAGAGTTCACTGAGTGCTGGAGAATTCTGAAGATGACATCATTTCTAGCAGACCAAATTAAATCCCAACTATTTCAATGTTGAGTTTCACAATCCAGTACTCGAACCAATTTCCATGTTTCTTATTTTGTGTAGAAAATCTTTTTTCTCCTGTTCCAATGGTATTTTTTAAAAGCTTAGATAACAATTGAATATACAACCAATGCCTAATTTGTATTTATATTTGTCTTTAGGTTCACATGCTATGCTATTGTTAGTAAAAGATTTGAGAGGACAACGAACTGAATCCTCATTATCACACCACTATGTTGTGGTGTGAGGATTGTTCAAATAAATAATAGGATTCTACACAAGAACTTGAGAAGTTTGGCAAAAGAGAGTTATAATTTTATTTTCATCCTAATTTTTTAGTTTGGAAGCCAAAGGCCAGAAAGCTTTTGAGTAATTTGGAAGTGAGATTGTTCGAGGTTTTGACAATCATGGTTTTGACAATCATGCATCTCGTTCCAAATTGGACACCCTTAATGAATTAGATGGTGACATGTTTCCAAGGTGTGGTGTCTAGTTGGCTTATGTTATGACTGGTGTGCACTACTCCAGAGGCCGGCCCATAAGTGGCTAGGGTGGCGACAACCATTAGGGGCCCAAATTATCCTCTTGAAATAGGATAAATAGAACAGGAAGGGGTGGATCAAGTAGATCAACGATTTGGTTGCTAGGCTTCAACTGAAGCCCACTCGCCGCAGCCGTCCTAAACCTCGCCCTCCTGCCTTCCATCAGCATTCAGCAACTCCCGTGGCATCTCCGATCCTACCAGCTTATGGGGAGGTAGTTGGGTTGATGTGCTGGAGTATCTGGATTGCCTGTAATGACTGATCTTCAAGCAGATACCATCCATCCTGGACGTGCATCTTGAAAACAGAGCAATGGATGGACGTGCATCTTGAAAACAGAGTTTGCTCAGAGCATAGAAGTAGTTTTCTTCTATAGAGCAATAATGGCTAGAAGTCCTGTTGTAATTTTGCTTATTTTCTTCCTTTCCTTTTTTTCTCTTATAAACATTTTTTGTAAGCTGGTTTTCTCTTTTTTAATAATAGGTGCACAGTAGGAGCAAACCTATCCTGTTTGTATGAAAAAATATTGTGCATATTTATAAGTGACTAGTGAACAATCCCATATGAGCATCAATTCACAATTGATGAACCGCGCGTTGTTTTGCAATCTTTTATTACATTACAGACCAAGGATTAGGAACGAACAAGGCCCAGGCATCTTGAGTTTACTTGCGGATGACGTTCTGGTACTTGTACAACCTGGCACACAACATGTAGTAGCCAAAGTTGAGGGACACCAGGACGGCGAGCAGCCAGTAGAGGTTCACCGCCCTGGACGCGTTCATGTTGTCCGGCAGCCAGGCCGTGGCGCGCCGGACGATGCTGATGAGGGCCGTGCTGAGGTAGAAGCCGAGCGCGACAATCATGGCTACCATGCCTGTGGCCGTGTTCTTGAGGGAAGGGGGAAACTCCTGGTAGTACAACGTCACCTGCCCGGGGAAGTGCAGAGCCTCGCCGAACCCTGACAGAGCAAACGGCAGGAGCAGCCACATGGCCGACAGCGGCGACACCCACGCTGGGTTGCCCTCCTCGCCGTGCGCGTGCACGGTGGCCAATCGCCGGTGCTCGATGACGGCGGACGCGGCCATGCTGACGATGGTGATCACGTGGCCGGCGCCGATGCGCTGCAGCGGCGTGGTGTCGTTCCCTGTGAGGCGCCTCCACAGAGGGAGGAGGACACGGTCAAGGAGGCCGAGGGGAGACGACGACGGCGATGAGGCTGCCGACGATCATGGAGCCCGCCGGTATGCTGAAGCGGCCCACGGCGCGGTCCATGACGAGCGCCTGGAGTATGGTGAAGTTGATCTGCACGCCGATGGCCACGCTTAGCACGATGCCGGCGCTCCACACCGGCAGGATGCGGAGCACCGCCTTCAAGTCCTCCACTTGCTGCACCGTGCATACACGCCACGGCCGGGTCGCCGTCGATCCGTCGTCCGAAGCTATGGTGTCACCGTCGGTGATCAGTGCGGCGCGGTTTAGGAAGCTTCAATGAATAAATTGTGTTAGCGTCTTAGCGATGTCATGGGCCAGCCACTGCCCACTAGTGCATTTTAATTTACGCAATTGGACAAAGGGACTGGAGCAACTTTAATTTCGATGCAAACACTAGCACTCGTTTAATGTGGGACTAGTTGACTAGTACTCACACACACCGTTCCAAATTATAAATAATTTTTGTTTTTTTTGATACATAAATTTTATTATACACTTGGATATTACACTAGGTCTAAAAACATAATAAAAATAATGTATCTAAAGTCTAAATCTTTATCTTTTTTTCATTAAATTATAGGATACCGTTTTTAAATTTTTAACTATTTTAAGTTAAACTTCTTGAACTACTATTTATGTATATAGAAAATAAACAACCTAGAATTGTTAAAGTGGTCTCATATATCCATGTTTGCCATCTGCTTTTCTTTTTATTTTTCGAATATACGGTACGGCCGCACACAAGACCACCAATCAGATACGTCGTACGCTCGCATACATCAGACTGTGGAAACACGAACGCTTATGTTTGACTAAAAAGTCCCAGAATTCATTCTCTGAGCAGCCGTCGTTCATATGAATTTTTGCTAAGCGAACACAGTTGTACCAAAAAGATAATATTAAAACTCTTGCATATATACTGTACTATCTATATCTCTGGATCCTCCCTCAATCATCTCTGGGTGGTTAGTGCTGCTCCACTTATGTCATAGTCTAGCTGTCCAAACTTAAGCATGACGTGAGGATCTAGTATTTTATTCTTGAAGGAAGCACGTGTGAGGGTGTCTGATTCGTTTTTCATCATTCTTAACCTAACAACAGTGCGCACAATAGCTATATATATTTAAATTGAGTCAATCTCTAGATACTTCTCATAAAGGATTAATCCTTTATTACAATGACATTATTTATTTGGGTCATAAAATTTAATTGGTTAAAGGTGGGCGAAATACAATTAAATCCAACCAAAATAGTTAGATCTTTATCATCGGCACGAGCACTACGCATCAAATTGTATGTCATGTTGCTACTCTTATTAGTATATTTTAAATTAAATTAATAGAGTGAGTCATTTTGATCTGAAAGATTATTAATTTGAAAGCACAGGAGGCAGGACGTGATTACCTCAGCTGCTGATTCCATGCATGATGCTAACTGTTTGGTTATCTGGACTATGCCCTATAATTAATGTCGAGATATGGGTGGCGTTGTAGTTATTAGAATGTGTGTGATTACTCGGCTCCATTTGGAATACAAAAAATAATCTGTTTCTATGAAAATATTTCTAATTTCTATGTGATTATATTAAATTCTCATGTTTTAAAGAAGTCTACGTATCATGTCGTTATATTGTTCTTCAAACTTTTATTAAAAAGCTTTCTTTATGGAGAACAATAGAAGCTAAATAAGTTTTTGTGTCGTGGACTTCTCTGCTACCAAGGTATCAAAAAGCTAGCTCCCAGTTGTGGGACATGCTATGAAGTTGTCAAAGCCATGGATGGATGGTGGATGCGATGCTCAGCCCCGGCCCTGGGGGGCGGGCGAGCGGGGCGGCCGCCCTGGGCCCCCCGACCCGCAAGGGCCCCCCTCCCTGTCGGCTGTCACTACTATGTATACGGTGTAGGTTAGGTCTGTAGAGTATTAGTACTAGTATTTAGAGTTAATTTGGCTGAACCGCTGAAAGTAAAAGGTGCATGCGCTGCATAATTACGTTGGTGCATTGCTGTATGAGTGTGAAGGCCACGAGCCCAGGAGCAACGTGTGCATCATTTTATTTTGCCATAGGAATGTAGGCATACTACTCACTATAATTGTATGTCTTGTAGGGTAAATATGCTTTGTGCTAGTTTTCAATTACTAAATGTATTTTAAAAATTCTAAAACATACCTTCTATAAATTAAATGATGCCCCCACATTTTCTAAAAACTAATATGAACACAACAAAAATATAGATGAATCAATAGTTATTGCGCATAGAAGCAAGGCAAATACTACTAATATCAATAGCATGGCCTAATGGCAGATAATAGTTTGGGCAGTATGACAACTAGTATGTGACAAGATTTTTTTAAAGTGTATGGTACAAGGAGAGTAGGTTTTTTAGAATTACTCAGTATAACGTAGATGTCTGATACACACATGTATAAACTCTACCCCTATGAGCACCTTCGAAAGACTAAGCCGACAGATTTGGAAATTCTTGAAGTCACCACAGACGCCTCGTTATTGACAGAAACGTCGCTTACCACTTTTAGCATAACGCCGGTAGATCCTAAAATAATTCCAAGAAAATACGATCACCTGTGCCAAGTCGAGGACTTGAACCTAAGTTTTTTTTTTTTTTGTGACTGACTTGAACAGGTAGGGTCCATCACAAGGGACCTAACCAACTAATCTTGCACTAATGTATGCTAGCTAACTACTTTTAACTTAGGGTCTAAAGTGATACAATCGATAATATGTGTACATAGTTTCTAAGGGCCTCCATTTATGGTCTTGCCCCGGGCCCCCGAAAACACAGGGCCGGCCCGATGCTTGCAATAATTTTATCACAGGTTTAATCACTGTTTGGTTCTTATAGCATATAATATTGCCTCCATGCATCACGGAATATTAACGCAATCACACCTTTATGTTGTCTAATGCTAGTTGCTATCTGGTTAGCACACAACCTCGCCCACTCCGTACTATGCATGGGGATCAAATCAAGGCCACCATTTTTTCCAATAGAATGAGTACTACTAATACTTCTCTGTGGTCCTTAGAACAGATTCTAATCATGCTACCAATTATCGGCCTCAATCAATTGCGACATGACCCTATCCAATCAATCCCATTTAATTTTACTGCAGTGCAGTGCAGGTTTTCCTCCAATTTTCTCCAAATTCTCCACGTACATCCTCCTCTTAGGTCACCAGCTCTCTTGGCAGAGGCCGGTAGGCACGTTTTCATTTTTAATGAGTCAAATGTATTCAACTTTGACTATATATAATATTAATATTAATGGTATATAATTAGTACCATTAGATAGATTACCGAATTTATTTTCATAATAAATTTATTTAACAAATGATGGTAATGTTTTCTACAAATCTAGACAAATTTTTTTAAAAAGATTTAATTAACATGAATACCATAGCATCGAATAAAAAAAGGGAGGGAGAGTATACATGCCCTAGTGGTTATGGCAAATTGCATAAACAGATGCGAATAAGCTTCTTTAATTATGGCCAACATGGACCAAGGATGCCCCGTATAGTCTCATGCGATGCCATTAAGTTAATGGCTTAGGCTTATATTGGCTTCTAATTCTTTGCAATCCTGTCATTTGTATGTAAGTTTGTCAGTCGAAAATCCACCCGGCCTGGGTCATTTTGCAGAGGTCTCTCTCTCTCTCCCCCACCCAAACCCCCCCAACTTTTTCCACTTTTTATAGTGCGTTCTCTGATTGAACCAGTTCAAAGATTACATTGTGAGCATTGGGGTTGGGGTGGGTGGGTGTGTGGGGGACCAAGTTCTATCGTGTTCTTGTCTGTACCGTGTTCTTGTCCCGTATGGATTATTGGTAGTTGGAACACACCCACATGGATCACTGCTAGCAGTTTCGCAATCTACTCCATGTGGATGCATGGTTAACATCTCTAAGTCGCTCACGAATTGTTCCAAATAACAATGTAGAATTAAATCACGGTATAAACTAACCTTTGTATATTGTTGAACATCTTAGTTTTTAACCAATTGATCAACGTCGCACATTTTACTCACACAACTGATGGTGTCTAGTGCTGGGAAAACTCCTGTTCTAAAAAGAATTGATCGATCGGAAATTGCAACACTTCAAAAATAATTAATTAGAGCGCTAAAGATTGTGCACGTTCCGAAGGGATAAGCGCGTGGTGAACCTTGAAAAGTAATCGGGCAAGTACGTGAAGATTCCTCCTCCTAGCTCTTTGTTTTCTATGCAATTTGTTGCACGTCTTTATTGATTGGTTTCACACATCTTGTCGGAATGCCTATATGTATATGTTACCAGTGGGGCCGAGAGATATCCCTGCTGATCTCTGATTAAATTATTATTGTTATATTTAATAAAAAAATGATGGTATAACTGCACCAAAGATCATACTGTTGTCCCAAATTTTAATTAAGTATTATTTGTTGCTAAAGAAATTAGCACCTGGACATGACATCACCCAACTAATATAGCAACTGTTAGGAAAACTGGAGTTGCACGTTAAAGGCGCAACCTAACCATACAGAGCAAGACCAATAACAATCGCATTTAATTAAAGATCTATCCAATGTGATCTTATCAAAGGCTTTCTCCATTTTTAATTAATCACGATTTGATGTGACTGTGGCACTGTTCTCATCAGCGAAGCTAAATCGATAGTGTTCGTGATGTCACGCATGGCCAGTGTTATTTACTCGTAACTTTTTAATAATCATTGAAAAGATACTACGGTAATATTCTTGTTCAGTTGTTCTAAAATGTTTTTGACTTCATGTTTAGCTTCGCCCTGATAATTAATGTGCTATATATAACCTGGACTTCCTTTTTTTTATAGATACTAGTATTCTTGTTCTGTACTAGAATATAACTGATGTTTGGAAGCACCGGGAGCAAGAACATGGTCATTTTACCTTTTTTTTAGACAATGGAAAAATCTGGCTTCATCTTCTTTCAATGAAGAAGCATCAATGCCTGACAAATCCAAGATACATAAATGGTGTTTTATTGGTTACCAATAAAATACGGACACTGACTGATATTTGTTTTGTTTGTTTTTTGCGTCATGGAGATATCAGCCAGAATATATAGCAAATATGATCATGAATATGATACTAGCAAATCACTTTCACATTTATTTCTTGTCCTCACTGAGATCACATCGTGTCAAAACCGTGTGCTAACACCGTTTGACATTAGGGGAGGGGACCCTAACTTGTGTCAATGAAAAATGAATTTTGGATATACCTGTGAAAACTTAATTGACCTAAATCCATCTCTTATTTTTGCTTCTACATTTAAAATACCTTTCTATGTCATTAAGAAACATAATATAAAGTAGATATATGAAAACTTACTAGATATGAAAAGAGTTGGGATTACTATCAATCCCCTATATTTAGATGGAGATGTGAATTTGTGGCAGGCAACGTTCGCGTCGACAGCGAACCGCCTAGGGTGACTTTATCAATTTCAAAGATTTGCTAGCCTAGTGTTCTAGTATTCCAATATGTTCGTATAGGCAGGTACTTATATATGCATTTATATGAGTGATAAGTGTCTGTATTGTGTTATATAATTCAAAAAAAGAAGAGGCCAGTGTAGACATAATTTTACCAGCGCTATAATTTATTTCACTAGCGGTCCATTAAAGAGCAAGTGTCACTATAAATTAAAATGTAGGCCTATAACTATGAATAAATCAGAGTCAATTTTTATGCAATCATCAGGCATTTGGCAAACCATATGGTACCCGTCAAAGAGCCAGATTCCGGATAGTGCACAGCATGCTCCGGCGTTGGTGGCGCGTGGCGATGGTGGTGCAGGTGCCGGTTACAGGTGGTGTGGGCTGCCATGTTCTTGTTCGTGCTTGTGTTGTACATGCCACTTTACTTGATTTTGTCCACGGCTATCGATTCTTCCTTTTTGCTTGCATAACACAGTGCCCGCACTAGAGGGGCCGGGGGCACGATAGGTGTGCCTACCGGTTTCGTGCAGCAGACAGGGCACGATTAGGTGTGTCTACCGGTTTCGTGCAGTAGACAGGGCCTACCGATGTCGTGCAGCCACTGCACGTCTTGCTAGTGGCCGGACCGGCCACTCGGCCAGACGAGCATGGCGGGGCGCATGCTGCGGTGTCAATGAAACGCCAGAGAGCATATTGCCACATTTTTTGTTGTCGTGAAACTGTTGCATTATTGACGGTTGCCTGCCAACACAAGCACATCTGCACCGACGGCTGCCAGCAGAGATGTATTTATATATATTATTAAGTGTTCTTGGACTGAATTCCGTGTGAAAGTCCTTTATGAAACTATAGAATAAAACTCTCACTCTTAATAAAGAATTTCATCTCATTTCGCGTGATATGACAGCCTTAAAAAAATAACGCTATGAAAGTTCCTACCGAGACTGGCCTAATGAACTAAGAAAAATTCACTTTTGATATTGTACCAGTAATAGATTGTAAATTATCTAGTATTTTTAGATATATAGATTTTACTATGTATCTATAATATATATCTACCTTTTACTATGTATAAAAATAGTCAAAACAATATATAATTTAGAATAGATGAACTATTTTAAATAGAAAAGAGCGCAGAGAAGAGATTTGGTGGAATAGATGAACAACTTTGAATAGAAAAGAGCGCAGAGAAGGGATTTAGACCGGTGAAAAACGACCACAACCTATGGGTGCAGGATTGGATCCAACTAGCTTCGTTGCTGATCCGAATAGCTAATGTGTCTCTTTGTTTTAGGGAGGCCAGGAGTATATTGAATAGCTAATGTGTGACTCTGTTTTAGGGAGGCCAGGAGTATATTTTAAAATCTTTATATTATCTTGATGTAATATGTAATGTAATGCTATGATAATTTAATAAAAACTTTCTTCATTAAAAAAATAGTGGTAGTGGATCTTCAAGACTTCAACGCCTAGTAACAGCTCCCTGCAATTAGTAGCACGCATAGTAGATCTTCAGCGCCTAATAAATTGACCAGGACAGGGGAGTACGCGTGGATTCGATGCATGAATAGCCGGGAAGAGACATAAAGGCATTCCGGCGCTTCAGATCAGAATAATATAATTAAAGCTGAGGATTGTGCACCACACATTGCGCTGCATATGAATGGACGCGGAAGGAATGAGTCGCTAATCATTGTCGTACCTGCCCTATTGTAAACAGCTTGCTTCTCACAAAGTCGCGTTATTACTATGTCGGATTGCCAAAGTTTATTCTTAGATTCTCATTAACTTGTTGTTAACACCAATGCATGTCTGACGTTCAAAAAAAAAAAAAACACCAGTGCATGTCTATCGGAAAGGACATACAACTAGCGTAATACAATTGTGTTATTTGGTCTGTTCGGTGGCCTGGATGTGGTTAGCCTTTCTAGTCCTAGGCGAATGGCTCATGCAGGTATTATGAGGGCTTGTTTAGATTGCAAATAACTTGCAATTCTAAGCACTGTAGCGTTTCGTTTGTATTTGATAAATATTGTCCAATCGTGACCCAACTAGACTCAAAAGATTCATGTCGTGATTTACAACTAAACTGTGTAATTAGTTATTTTTTTTAATTACAACTAAACTGAATAATAAAGCCGACCGCTCGGACTGTGTGCCTACTAGTTGGTCGCTGGGTGCTTGCTGCGGCTGGTTCTGATAGCTGCCAGCAGCAGCCAAAAAAATGGCAAGTTTTAGCACTACCAGATTCAAACACCCTACTAATTTAGTTCTATTTACGGGCTATTTGGTTGTAGAAATGGAAATACAAACCTAAATGGAATTGAATTGCATGCAAATGTTACGGGCGGTAACTAATTTGAACTAGCTAGCATTTACGTTTGCGTTACTGTATAGGAACCAAACAGCTCGCTAGATTATATTCTTTTAAGAGGTGGTTGGGTTATTAGAAATGAGCGATTTATAGCGCTCGCTAGATTCTTTGAAGAGGTGGCTGGGTTGTTAGAAATGAGTGATTTACAGAGACGGCTCCCAGCAATTCCTAGAAATGGAATTCATAGACACGATTGGCAACAATAACACCCCTAAAAATCAATTTCTTGAGATATAGGCCCTCTATGAATTATTTTCTCAAAATTATAAAGTGGGCATAAAACTAAATTACTTTTTAATCTGGAAAGTCCACCACCAAGAAGCCACACGTGAATTTTAGAGCGATTCACGAGTGGGTGCGACAGTGAGGTCATGAACCGATCAGGGCGTGATCTAAGGCCGCTTGGATTTCTCTACTGTTCACTATATCTCAGTTATCTATGACTAAAGGGTACAACACATTTCTCTTGTATTCACTTTACTTGGATTCTGAAATGAGTATTTAAGACCCTAAATAAATTTTGAAAAAATTTTCCAACCGGAGAGTTGTAGATATTGTTGAGCTTCTCCATCTGAGATTGTTTAAAAAAAAAATTAAATTTCAAATATAAGAAATTCATTCACAATTTTCTTTGGTAGATAATTTCAAAATGAAAAGATGTTAACTATAAAGTTGTATATCTCTAAGAGCTTTAGACCTTTAGATTTTTTTTTTTTTGCTTTTCTACATCCGAGGTTATTTGAAAATTTTGAATTTCATGTTGTGAGGACTTTAAACTAAATTTTGGGACTTTAAATCATTGCACATAAAAAAATTCAACCGTAATTTTATATTTTTGTATTCTATAACTTTGATTTTGGCCTTTTCTCTATCTCGAGGTAGTTTAAAAACTAAAAAATTTTGTATTTAAAAATATAAGAACTTCAAACAGAATTTTTCTGATTTAAGTAGTTTCAAATGAAAAGTTTTTCAAGTTATACAAGTTTGATATAAAATCTATCTTTATCTGTCTTTATTTAAAAAATTATGAATTTTACTATGCTAGATTGATTTTAGAGGCGACTCTAGTAGGTTACCATCCTCTAGAAATGGATTTTTAGACATAACTTTAGATCCACGCCGCTTTAAAAGCTACTTCTAAAGGTGACTCATTTCAAAACCCATTTTAGAGGTAGCTCCTTGAGCTGCCTCTACCTAAAATACCTAAGCTAGCGCCTTTTTGACAAATTATATTTGTTGTAGTGATTTGTTCAACTAATAATAATATAATAGCTTAAAATAACTGAACTGCCTAGCTAATAAAGAAAGTTATTAAGTATGTTCTCCAAGCTAAGTACCACTAACTATTAGATGGAGAATGCAAACGGTCTTCAACTTTTTGTAGGTTCACTAATAGCCCTGTCAATAACAAGCTTTATCGCTGAGTTTAGAATCTTGTTCAACACGCCATGTATCTGTGATTGAGGATATGTAACAGGTATACCTAGAGCCAGACCATATTGCTTGAGTCGTCCACCTTAATAGTTCTATCGCCTAATCGACTATAAAACTATTTTAATGATCGCGCAAGCACATTATTATATTATTAGGATATATGTTGAAGAGCATAATCTTTCTTACCTAAAGCTGTTGCTTGGGGCAAGGTCAGTGTCACCATTACCAGCTTTGTCGTCGCCGTTGTCAGCTGGCCGTCGTCGGCCGTGGTGAAACTTCAACTCCCCAGACGCCGGAACATTGACCTTCCACTTCCTGGCGGCGGCGACGGCCACCTGAGCAAGCCCCGTGAACGGGCTGCCCCGCACGGCCGACCGGCGGTAGTACGGCGTGCCGAGGAGGAACGCCACGAGGCCGACCACGCTGGCGGCAGTGGAGATTCCGAATCCCAGCGTCCACGACACCGTGTCCTGGACGTAGACGATGACCGTCGATGCGAGCACGGAGGAGGCGTAGAGGAAGACGAAGAACCAGTTGAAGAGCACGTCCCGGTCAGCGGGGGAGTCGAACTGGTCGGCGCCCATGGTGGCCTGGTTGAAGCGGGGAAGCCTGCGGCGCTCACGCACATCAGAACACGCCGGCGTACAACGCAGCCATCTGCCCGGCCGATGCCGGCCCGCAGGGGCCGGCGCCGAGATGGCACGGCGCTGGGCGGAGGTCGCGCAGGCTTGCCGAGAGGGTGAAGACAACCGTGGACTGCACGCGCGCACTCATTAGTCAGCAGCAAGTACGAACCTGTGAGAAAACATGCGACCGTTATGGGCACTGCACTGAGTCACTGACCAGGACGGAGAAGGCCATGGAGATCGCGACGATAGGGTAGCAGCCGAAGAAGGCATCGGCAACGACGGCCCGGCCACAGGGGCCAGGCTGAGGCAGCCGGCGACGATGTTGGAGATCTGAGCTGCGTCCACGCTCGGTACGTTGTACTCCTTGATCAGGTAGACCACTGGGTTGCTCAACGCGCCGCTCATCGCCACACCCAGACCCATCATCGCCGCTGCAACCATGACATGCACAGATATAATCAAAACAAGCATGCATGGATAGACGATCGATTGATTTCGATTCAATAATCGCTAGAGATCAGCAACGGCGAGAGACCTCCGAGGAAAGGGAAGGTGATCCATCCACCCTTCCTCCCTGATCCGCTCTGCGGCTGCTGCAGAGACTCGTGATCGACGCCGAGGCCTTGGCGAGGCAGTGCTTCTTTTGGTGGCACATTCGCTTCCATGCTGCTGACTAGTCTCTCTGCGCTGCGGAACTTGTGTTGTTGTATCGCTTATGCCTATATAAGCACGGCTAGAGGATTGACAATGTGTGTCACACTACTAGTACATTGGAACGCCAGGTACACAGTGGAGTTAGCCACCCACATCGTCCTTTTCTTCATAAGAAGAAAACAGCCCCCAGATATTTCGAGTAGCATTTATATATTTCTTTTTCTGTAGTTTCAGGGAAATTCAATGGATAACCTCCATAGAGACATGTGTGTTTTTATATTAGTTATCTCTCTAGAGATAGCAGGTTTTCATCTGTGAGACAAAAATATCACAAAGTCATCGGTGGTGGAACCAGAGATAGCAGGTTTTTTGCAAATATGATGAATTTTTAAATGTGTAATTATATATGAAAGTAGTAAGAGACTCTCTAAATCCCTTATAATTGTTAGAATAGAGATTTAGAAAAAAAAAAGTCCTCCAACAACTTCTTTAAATGGTCGTATATATATAGCTCTTTCTCTATTTTGGATTTCTCGCTAGTTAAAGATAGATAGCAGAATGACTCTCTAGACCGGCTTGCAAAATATAAAAAAGCTATTGGAGGAATAAAAATATATAAAAAATTATTTTATGCAAATAACTCTCTAAATGATAATTTAAAAATGAGTTATAGAAAAAGACTCTTAGAGATGCTCTAAGTGAGTGCCTTCAAAAATAGTATCAATAAATTTCTCGAGTCCCTGGCACGCCACTTTCGGCTGCCATGAATTCTATCTTCCAAATGTCACAAGATCGAATTTTAATTTCCCCGCAACATGATAATTGAAGGGGCTGCGATATTTAGGTAGGGAAAAAAGTAACCGCAGAAAAAGATTTATATGAGTCTGACATAAATAAACCATATTTCTTTAAAATTTATTATATGGTCTCTAGCTGCACACAAATTTAGGCAATTAATTGTGGCACAACCTCCTAAGTTAAAGGGTCCATGTGCACATGTTATTGTCCTTAAGGCCTCCGACGGTCGCGGCATCCAGTCCGATAACTCTAGGGATCCGGCGGTGTCCCTGAAACCTGATTCAACCATTTTACAACTCATACATGATCAACGCAAGATTAACCACAACATACAATAGTTGATTCAAATGATTTACATAAAAATGAGGATGTTTACAACATGAGTGTTGCCAACATGGACCCGAGGCTTGCTTAAACAAAACTTAACTAAGTTTATAGAAGCAAGAAGAACTACAAAACACCTACAAAAAGGAAACACTCAGATGAAAACCACTAGACCATGCAAGCCCACTAACATGACCTAG